>JASANE010015960.1:0-35734 GCA_030248225.1 Trileptium ribeirensis
ATGGATTCTAGATGGTTGTACGGTCACCATGAGCACCACGCTTGGCACATTTGAGGTTTATTCTGTTTCTCTTACTGAAGATTCATATTTGCGTAAAACTAGTTATATTTGCCTTGACAAAAGTCATTACTAGTGTGTTAAATACCTGTTCGAACTCATATCAACGCTACATCGAACAGTGCAAAGGGTTTAGTCTTTTATCGCTGGAGTTTAAGTCACGTATGTACATATACATGCATTCTAGCAATATACGATACAGCATAATGCGCATCTAAATTTAAGGTGACTCCACCAACCATGCTATTTCGCCATACACGATGTAGAATCTGTACCTGTTGTTACGGAGCAAACAGGAAATTCGCGTCGGTCAATTGCTAGCCAAGAATTAGCCATGTGCACTTAGGTAATGACAGTTCAATAACATTTCATAGTATTGAATTACGACTCGTCTCTGTTCGCAAACAAATTTAATATAACTGTGTCGTCTCACAAGAAACGGTCCTATTATTTATGGATCCGCGTTCCTGAGCAAAATCTCTTTTATTTCAAATCAGACAAAATTTTGTTCACGAACAAACTTGATGTTCGTGAGTAGAAAGTTGTTTTTATTGACCGATTGGAAAATTTTCGGTAACTCAAAAACACAAAAAACAAAATAGGATGGTGAGTGGGCGCATCTTAAGTTCAGCAGAGCATAAACCAAAATGATTAAAATATATTTTCTACTTTCACCATTATTTTAGTTTAGATCATACGAACCTTTCACTGTATATTAGATAACTGATGCAATATACATGATAGCTTAATTCAGTTATTATGTTACACTTATGTGTATACCACGCATATTTATAACTATTGCATATATGAAAAATGAAAAAAATGAAAATTAATACTGTATGGAACGGGGTGGTGCCATCTGGCCCAACTTTTCGGCCCATGCGAAACCCAGAGTGGTAACTAGAGCCGCGAACGACGTCTCCGCAATTGATCATTTGCACACGTATCCTAATAAGATTGATAACCACGAAGGGGTGAAGTACTAGAGATACCGGCCGGGGTTGAATTCCGTACCTAACGGTCTAAAGTCGAAATATTCACATGATGAGGAATTTTTGATTAACCTGCATTTATTCAAATCTGTATCATATGACTTCATAAACATTGATTCATTGGAAACTGTTCCAAACGATGATGAAAGGTTTTCCAACGACACTGGGCATTGATATGGCTTTCTACGTCGGCCCAGCTTGAAGCGAAGCGATGCCTTTGAGAAACTTTCCGACATTTGGGTTTGACATCTCGAATCGAATAGTGACGATCGGAGAGATGCGATGGATGCTTGGTGAAGATCGCCAAAATCGCTGAATGAACTCTGAGACTGAAAATAAAACATAACTGAATGACTTTGAAAATTTTAACCAATTATTTTCCGGGGGAGGTGGGCAAGGGCTTCTTACATTACAGTAAATGTGAACACTTTTATGTTAAAGAGGAGTTAGCATTCCCTCATCGTTTTCAATGTTATTCATTAGATGGACAGTTGTAAAAGAATTTTGACACAAATGTGCGCTTTCACACTACTCAGTACATTCTACCGTATAATAACTTATTAAAATCTTTATTATTATGCGACAAAAGCTAAGCGAACGCTTATGTCAAACGGCGGTTGCCAATCATTTGATGTGATCGTTCGTATTTACTCTTTTCTGAGCATATTTTGTCACACAATAACTTTGTTAAAACTAAAATTAAGGGTCACCGCTCATAGGTGGGTTATTACCACGATATTATTACAGTTAAATTGGTATTATCGAGCCGGATCGAATGATATAGATACATATCAACAAGATAGAACTTTAGGAAAAATGGTTTTCGGGCTGCATGCAAAGTTATATAAGAATTTGCTGAACTGAGCATTGATACCCAATACTAACTGTGTATCATTTCACCAAAATAAACAAGTTTCGAGCTGGGGACAAACAAAAAAGTCCCAGTTTCGCCTGAAGAGACTCGTGTTTTGGACGACATAAAAGTATTTTAGTTTTCAAAAAGTAACAATTTTTACAAAAAAATATTTATTGAAACGGTTGATACATTTATAATAAGCGTCTTAAAACTATTTATGAAAATGTGTATAAGCGTCTTTAACTTTTACGTCTTGTATTAATTTGCATTTCTGGCATCGATCAACAATTATGGATTGCCGCTAGGTATGGAATTCGAAACGTTAAAGGTTAAAGTTACATTTATTAGCCATTGAGTTATTTTGGAGCTATCGCTTTTATTCTTAAGGGCATGCAATCGTACGGTTTTCGGCGAGTTAGTACAGCTCTTTCAGTCGCAATTTAGTGTCGTAGAACAACTGTGGGAATTAAAGGGTTAATAATTATTTTGTTGTATGACGTTCGCTGCTTTTCGATTAAACAAAATCTTCCAGACTTTACTATTGCCACTGTACAAGTATAATATGAAGTTTTGCAAAGGAATCATATCAAAGTTCATTTTCCGCTAATCCTTACCCTGACTCTAGACAACCGCTTCCTTAGTCGTACCGGGCTTAACATAGCGATGCCACGCGCAATTGCGCCCATTTTTCTCCCGCTATTCACCCGATTGTTGCTTTCGTTACGGCCATCACGACTTCGGGCCAATTTTCTGGTCAATCCATGTCGCTGGAATTTCCTTAAAGCCGGGGACAATTTTGTTCTCGTACAACGCGGAAGCTTTTCACGACCATTGCATCCAAACGGTGTATTCCCACCAACCGTTGGTATCTCGTTAATATTTGTATCCGAAATCGAATGACAAGTTTGATCAGCCGCCGGTGTAGCCGAGCTTAGAGCTGGGTCGCTGAAACAGTCAGATAATTGTGCTTGGTAACCGCTGCATATTTTATGACGCGGATCTTGTACGACCGGAGGGTCAATATACTCATCGTTTTGTTTCGGTGAAACGGCAGCGTTACTGATGTCACGAATACCTAAAATTTCCGGAATCGAAACTCCACGCCGTTGGTTGAGACGTGGTCGGCTATCGCGTTTCAAGTTGGCTGACTGCAAACCTTTTGGTGAAGCTAGTGCTAGATTACTGAATTCTGATGTCGGAATCGTGATAGGACTATTATGCGGATTCGACGCTGAACGTGGGCCTTGAATTTTAGGTGTCTTCGGAATTTGTCGCCGAAACACAACGTTCGCCCATCGAAGTGAGTCATGAAATGAGTTGTTCTGCTTTGCAGTCAAAGTTGATAACGGAGCCGTCGCTTGGTAGTTGGTGGCTCGCTGAAGTTGCGATCGGTGGCAACTGGTCATTCCTAAAATAAGGATATAAGCAGCTATAATACTGCTCAAATGTTATACCTCCAAGGATTGTGCAAATTCAAAATTGATAAAGTTCTTTCAGTATATATAAAACAAATACGACATAGGTGTCGATAGTAAGAGGTAGGGAGTTACCCCCTAGTGTTTGGACGCCACTTTTATAAGTGAGATTTACCCTTTCCTGAAAGGGTAGCGCTCCCCCTTTCCCGGGCCGCAGCCACCAGGAAAGTTTTTGCAATTGAACAATATACATCAATCTTTATTTCTAATAAAGTAAATATTATTTGGTGAGGGTGGGTGGAGCGAGAGAAGACGGCCTTGTACCCGACACCAGCGCCGACCATGTACCCCTAAGCCGACGGACGATGATATACGAATCTCCTACGCATTACGTTAGCTACAAATAGCTACCATTGGGTTTAAACCTACCCAACACCAAACATAATTGTATTTTTTCTAAAGTTTTATAGCTTAAGCAGTTACATATCGGTTTTCTTTTTTCACTTTACATTCATAGATACCTTCACTTAGAACATATTCCGATAACAACTACTACAAATAACATACGCCAAAATGCGAAGTCAAGATTTCGACATTGAAAAACATGCGAAATGACACGTGTAATACGAAGAAAAATACTTAAAATAGTGGTACAGAAAGAATAGTCAAAAAATTCACCAAAAAGTGCACCTGTTTGCCATATCTCCGGATCCACCTCTGTACATTGATATTATCATTGTATAACATTTTACAATGTAGAACTTCAAACATTTTGATGTGTTTCAACTCAGATAGTGTGATAATATTTAGTCCTGATAATAAAGGCATCATGATTTCAGTTCGATGTACTCACCGCCTTAAAGTTCTGCGGAACGGAACCCTAAAAACTGCGGTTTTGGACGCGAAAATTCTTGGTTTCCGAATCAGTAACTGTTTTCTTCTCACCAATGCATATATTGCTAATAACAGCAACAATGAACGAATCTTAATTATCCCTATAGTACATACATCAACATACCACTTTTAGTTGTAGCCATATTTAAATTGGTCCAATTCAATGATCCCTTGCTGCCTGACATTCGACAATTACGATGATTTGTTCGTTGTTCATGACGACGTTCCGTCATTTGTCGTTCTTCGTTGTGGTGCTGGGATCCTTTGGTTGCATAGAATACTTCGTTTTGACAATCCACAGGTACAATTACATCGTATTGGTCATCAGACGATAATGGGCGTCGATCCTTCGAACCGTCGCTGCTAACACCGCTCCAGTTTGAAAGCCGTAATGGATCCGGATCTCGATCGTAGCATTCGGCCATTGATGTTGTTCCAGATATCTTGGCTGACCAAATTGTATCGTCGTCTTGTTGTAAATATGCATAGTCACCTGAGCTCATGATGCCGTTGTATCCGCTTTTATCCGAGTAAAGCGAATACGACAAATTACCAGATGCCACCCGACCACATGGAGGACTAATACTGCCATTATCGTAGTTATAATGGCTCTCCACGCCGATACTCGGAATCTTGCCTGAGATATCGCTTCGTGTAAGGAGCGACGAGCCAGCAGAGCCGATGGTTTGCTTTTTCGCTGTCCCAGCTTTTGCCAAGCGCTGGTCAGAGAGGTCGCTTGCTGGCACGTTTTCGTCAACATGCGATTGCTTTCGTTTTGGGAAATGAAATTTGTTCCAAAAGCCGGTACTGCTATTGCTGATCAGACTAGGATGACCACCAGAAAAGAATCCTGACGACGGAGTACTGGGTGAAGCTGGCAGTTGTTGTTTTTGCTCTTGCTGCTGATCAAATTCACAATTCAGTGTTCCACGGATGGCTGAGTGCAATCTATCAGGGCATTCTGAACAATCCGATGCTTTTATATTATCCTCAGGTTGAATTTCTAAATGGCGTAATCCGTATTTCGATGCCAAATAGCAATGCGATCCAATAGTTGATCGTCTGTGGCCAGTATGAATATCAGAATTTGTATTTATATGACCCATCTCTGATATTGAAGTTACAGCTGGCATTATGCACTGCTTTTCTTGACAGCTTACCCCTGATCCTGCTTGTAACTGGGCAAAGCTGTGACGACATGGCAAAGTTACTTCGGCGAAAACCGGATGATATTCGTCACTCTCACTTTCAGCAGGCGACGGCAGTGGAAATGTTGAGGGCTCAGATTTAATTGGAGTCTCGCTTTGGAACTTTCTTGTGGCAGACCGACTATTGTTCGACATATGGTTATTTGAGGCGGTTAGGAACGGATTGCTACAGTGCTGAGCCAACAATGTCTTGCGTCGATTCCGATGAGAACGTTGTGGTATATGCTGTGGAACTTGAAGTAGGCTATCTTAAATATCTTAATATGCCTATATACTACAGATGGTCACGACCGTCGGCTTAATGGAATAAGTAGTAGCGACGGAAGGTGTTTGCACAGCAGGCGTATGCCATAGGGAAGTAGAAAATGTTCAGACTAATGTTTTCTCATAGATTTCCTCATTTATTCCAATTTGCCTTAAAATTTTCTACTTTTGCCCACAGTTGCTAAAATATTCCGCCAGCGGGTGCGGTGGGTGCGGAGCCTGATAAATGTAAACAAGGCTAACATGGGTTCGATCCACAGGAGGGTAACCCAGTACACTTCTCCTATGGCACCTATGGCATAATGCGCATGTGACAAATATATCTGCATCCAGCAAGATGTTTTTAGCAGCGGAGTTAGATCTTATTAGCTGCGTAAACACAATAAGCTTATCTAATGTAGAATCATATTAGACCGATTGAGCTATACCTTACCACTATAATTTATATCTACTGAGATTGCCGGCTTTTCTTTTGAAACTACTAGATTCTTGTGTTGATAGCAACTTTTGAATAAAACTAAAGTCATACAACCAACCAACAGTTATTGCTTAGTATTTACTTGAATAACAAATAAATCAATTTTGATTAACAAATTTGTGCTTAACGAATATTAAAGTTTTAGTTTATACGTTCATATTTTCAGCTGTGGATTTAGTCTCAAAATTTAATTAAACTAAGCAAAATACGATCATAATTTGACTACAATTTATAATGGCAATATGCGGCAAATCGTGATTCTGCAAAAATCTAATGCATGTTTTTGCATTATAATGAAAAAGGCGTTCAAATTTTGTTCATACTTTGATCAAATCTTGAGCTCAAATTTTAGATAACAATTGAACTTATGAAATCTTCTTAATTGAGAATTTTGCAATTTAAATTTTCGTAATTTTAGAAACTCTATAGATAATAACTATTTTGCTATTTTACAGCAGCTTTATAAAAACGAAATACAACGAAGTGGCGAAAGCCAACGATACGAATATTTAAGCATGTTAAACTCTTAAACTATTTTTATACCATAAATTGATCAGAAATATCGATTATTAGCAAACAAGGCTCAATACCATGTGTAGATAATACATGAGTAAACTTTAATTAACTCCGCCAACCATCCTATTTTGTAATTTTGCATAAAAATTGTTACGGAACGCTTTTTGTTCCATTGAAATTCGCAGCAAAACTGTTCGCGAACACACTGTTCGAGATTACAATGTAACCATTTTGTGTTTCCGAAAATTCAAGTGAAATTGCCCAGATTTTTTAGAACGAAAATTCGTCCAACTTGAATTAAACTGGTTTTGTTTGGGAGTACTATGAGATTAACAATAGGATTGATTTGCTCGTGATGTCACCTTTGCATTAAATTTTTTCGCTACACTGAATAATCCAAAATTTAAATGATTAAGCATTAGGAAACTAAATTTCTGTAAATTGTAAACGCTGAAATTTTGTTTGAACACAAGGTATAATTTCTGTCACTTGGATTTCCTTTTACCAATTTTATGTTAGCGAAAAACTGAATGAAATTCAGCCTTTTTGCGTTACAACGGTTTGGAAATCGGTAATGACAAAATAGGATGGTTGGCGGGGCAACCTTAAGTTTACTCATGTATAAACTCTCGTGCTGTTCAAAAGAAAGAATTGATCGAAAATGTGTCAAGCTAACATCCATCCAGTCAAAAATTTGATATAAATGGTTCTTCGTCCAGTCTTGCTGCATTAATTTATCACCCTAAAGAACCAATATCTTGGTTGCTTAGTATGTCAAGTGTTCACAAAGAAGAATAGTGCGATACTTATCGCAATTTTTCGTTGGAACCAGCTGCATTCTACCAGCATTTCGCGCCTTATCACGACATCTCGCCCAAGTTTTGGGGCACATTACATTGCCATCACACACAGTTTTCAAGTGAACACATGAGACAGACAGATTTGTTAGAGTTGGGTAAATTCCAAGGTTTGCAGTAGGTGTAGGGTAGCGGAATTAGTATTGTGGTGTTTTTCGGACTAGTCCCATTTGCCGAATTACTACGAAACAGCAGTATTTCGACCAACCACTAAAAAGTATCAAAGTAGCTTGACACACAAAAATGTAAGAACTGAAGCAAGGCAAAATACACCCGTGACATCTTTAACCGCATGGTGTTTTATTTCGCTATATATAGCTCAAATACGCCTTTCATCTACTTACGTCGTGAGTAATCGGCTCCACGATTTGATGACTTCGTATCTAAGGAGTTGGTGGCGTAGCGCGTCTTTGGTACCGATGGCAGTTGACTGTGTTCGGTTAAACAAAGATTTGGATCAGAGTTACACGACGATGGCGGCGCTGATATTATAACCAGTGGAGGTTTACCAGTGGTCGTCCGGCAACTACTAAATGGTCGGTTTCGTACACAGACGCGCGGCAGACTACTTCGTTGAACCTCGGATTCGCTGAATTAAAGAAAGTTAAATTTGATTTCCGGCAAAAATTGCGAAAAAAATATTTATGTTTTTTGTGTAATAAAAACCTTGCGTAAAGGATTATTTGTATTTATACTAAAGCTAAATTCTGTCTTTATAGAATTCTGACGTTGCAATATTATATTCTTTCAATATATAATAGCAACCAATGAAATAAATAAGTGTTCGTGTCAAACCGTAGTGTAAACTTTCTGAGAATATGCATTACAATTAGTACATTTATTATTATTCTATAGTGATAGGACCGCAGTGTGTGTCTCCCCGAAATCGGCGTCAGATAAAATTTTGTTTTCAAAATGTATATTAATTGTACGGAGTACTTGAGATTTGGTAGAGTGTTAGTCTGTGACCCGTTTTTAATCTGCTTTGAATCTCTTTTCATATTATGACTAAAATTCACCACGAAAACTACGATAAGTGCAATTGCGGAAGTCGAAAACAAATTTTATGCCAGTTTTCACATATATATTGATTTTCATCGCGCTTTGAATATCGAGTAAGGCTCACACAGTTGGTGAATGTATGGCCTTTTCTGTACAATGAAGGTCGTTCATTCTCTTTATAACATCTAAACTCGAAACAACGCCAATTGCGTGTCGTAGATTTATAAATTACGTACATGTCTATGAACAAATCAGCAGGTCAGCAGCAGTATGCGCATCTATATGGTATGATTTTATCGTGGTAGTTTTATAGTTATCACACACACTGCTCATAATATTCACTCAAATCCGAACAACGTTATATATTGTAAGAGGGCACGAAATTGCGTGGATTTATTATCATAGCAATTACGAGCCTGTAAACATTTGCTTTCGCTTTTAATCATAATGTACAATCTGAGCTCAGCTCCAATATAGGATTGCACTGTTGTAATTGTGGAGTGCTTGATAAATTCCAACGTTAATTGTTACGTCTGAGCTCAGCTCCAATATAGGATTGCACTGTTGTAATTGTGGAGTGCTTGATAAATTCCAACGTTAATTGTTACGTCTAGGATTACTGAAAACACATTTAGAACAAAATAATGTATTTTCTCCATAATCGAACACGTTGTAATGTTAATTATCAAATTACCTATAATCACCAGTACAAACATTTCAAATACGAAATTACATAACTAGGATTTTCAACATAGTACACTGCGTTACGGGTAGACTTGTTATTTGTGCAGTAAACCTGATGTCTTTATGATCTACTATAGAGGGAATGTAGGTATCAAAAGTACCCAGCTAAAGCGACTGAATTGGAATATGTGTAATGCGTTAATATTTATATATCAATGATAGACTGTCCAGTGTTTAGTCTCACATTTTCGATCGGCTCTGCCAAAATGATTATAGAAAAGTTAGCGATGCTACATATTAGGTTAGTCGCACACTCAAATGCACAAGTTATTTAGATATTCAGTGTATTCCGTTTTACAATGGATACTATACACTTAGGGTGAAACTATTCGCTTCGTCACATATTTCATATCTATTTCGAGTTAGACCTGATGAAAAACCAAACCAGCTGCATTTTCTTGAGTTACTGACAGGCGGAATTAAATGTCCGGATATATTCGACCAAAAGTTGTATACATAAAAATGCTTCTCAGAAACGTGGAAGAATTGATGGTTTCCATCTGGTTCGAATTGTGCAGTAGGTGTTTTACGCGTAAATTTATTTGGTATTGTTATTGTGGAATGCATCTAAAATTTAGACGGAAATCACAAAACGTAACTTTCAAGTGCAAAATTACTTTATATAACTCTACAATTTTATGTACACTCCGCTTTTACCTCAGCACCTGCCTTAGTAATATAGGTCAGCTACATTGACGGATGATTAGTAATACAATCTAATTAGTTATGACAACAGCTTGTATAGAACACCTACATGTAGCTGCAACAGAACTTCAAAGACAAATGTCAGTTAAAAAGCTCAATACTTTATTTGGGCCATGATCATTAGGACAAAATTATTTTTTACTGTTTGCGATTCGCAACCCAAATGACGTTTAGGTAGCGCTGTTGGTTAAAAAGATATGGCTTATATTATTGCGAATAATTTTAATTAATAGTGTTTTATCGCCCTGACCAAGCGTGAAATTTTTTGCCCACACAGTTGCTGTGACTTACTTCTACAAATTACAAAATTTCAGCCAGGTTATAACAATCACTTTTATATAAAATAACTTACTTTCTATTATTAATGTAAAATATTGTTTTCAAAATCTCAGCTTCCACAATTTCCGTTTAGTTCAATTTCAGTCGAGAAAACTACATGTTAACCCGAAGAATCCCCAGCTACCTTGAAAAATAGACTTTACTATTTGAACAAAGAAACAAAATGTGTAAAAAATCAGAACCAACATCCAAACCTTATTACCTAACTGTGAGATAAATTAGTCATTATATTAACTACTTCAAGAAATTATTAGAAATTCCTTTGGCTCGTCAGCTCCTTCAGCTAGGACATAGCCAAAATTTGTAAAAAGCCTATTTAAAACCTATTCATTTGATACACAATAGTTAAACGGGTTACCTTTGAATCTATAAATCCATGGATAAGATATAAAATTGCACATTTTCTAGAATTTAGTGAACTAAAGGTCCAACGGTAGTTGGGTATTATTACCAAGCGCTAGCTTACTATTTAATAGCAGCTACATAAACACGTGCTTCGTAGAAAATAACTGCATAGTTACAGTGATTAAACTGGTTAATCTTCAGTATTTTTTATATCTAGAATTTGTAGTTTTTTCTAAGAAGAATAGTTGTGTAGCTATTTCCATTTATTAAACAGAGCCAATTTTTAATAAACGTTAAAATTCAGCTCAATTACAGAATAATACATTGCTTCCAAAAGTTTGCTATTTCTCTTTAGTAATTCGTATAGTTTCCCTAGAATACTATAGGTATAGTCGATATATAGCAAAAATATTTAAACTAATTTAAAAAATTAAACAGTTGGAAATTACTATAGCTTGACCAGATAAAACGATTCTTATACGCGCCCAAGAAATAAAGGTACACATACAGAACCTTGTTCAGAAACTATAGTGTGAAACTTATTTTGAACCCACACATTGTAAGTGTAGTTTTTGCATCAAAACTTATATCTATTTTGATTGACTATGTAGTAATACTCAATACAACTGCATGTAGCCTGCTGTCATAGGAGGTACAGTGGGTGTCGGTGGGGGCGTCATAGAAAATTTTTGAAATCTTTCCAATTGCGCTAAAATATTGCCTAATTTTTGTCAAGTTTTCCTAATTTGTGCACATTTTTCTCAATTTTTGCAAAGATTTCAATTTATTTTTTCTAATTTGTGCCAATTTTTTCGTAATTTTCCACAGTTTTTGAGAATTTTCCAAAAATTGTCCGTGCTCCTGTAGCCTGTATCTTTGCTGAATACCCCCGCTGCGGTTGCTTGGATCCCAGCATATGCGCTCCCATGATACTTTCTTGGATACTAAACTGACAGGTAGCTCTGAATAACTTTCACTAAAGCAGACTGATCTCGATAAAAGAAGATTAGATGACACTCAACTGTTCAAAGATTACTTTTCTGTCTTTGGCCTTCTGGCGCAACAGTATTGATATAGTCGTTGCACAGAAATCGCTCGCAAAGCAAGACAGGGGCACAAACAAAACCACAGTACTATAAAATATGTTGAATGTTTTATGATATCAAAAGTACCGGTCCGGCTACAATGATCTGGCGCGTACGTTCTTAATGGTGGTAGGCGGGGTCGGCGGGGGGGAGGTCGTCTCAAGGATTGAGAGGTCGAGGCTCTCGGGCGGCTGGAGATCCTCCATGGGGTGCTGAAAAATGTTAATTACTAGCTCTTCCCGGTCTACGATTTCTGTCGATTTTGACACCAATTTTGCCATTTTCACCCTATGTTTGTGTCAATATCTGTTAAATTTTCTGGGCGCCTTCAACGGGGAGAAGGGTACGGAGTACCAGGAGGGAAGCAAGGTACCCTCAGTTCGGGAAGATCTGGGCCGCGGAAAAGTCTGATGCCTCAGGGGGTAGCAGTCCTGCACCCCTTTTCGGCATGTATGATCTAGTCGGCCTAAGGTTGCCAAAAGTTTTGATTAATAGTTAAATTATAGCAATACTCAAGAAAACTGACAAGGCCTTATTACTGTATTTATATTTTGTTACACAGATCGCAAAACAATTTAGGCGACACAGGTCACGCGTCGTGAGGGTCGCGGGTGACTGTACCGACACGTCAAACCCTGAAGCACACATCGCAGTTCTTGCAAAAATCGCTGTCGGAAAATTGTAAAGCTACAGATATTGCTGTTTTACAATATAAACTTTCATAAAATATCGATAAACTTTATTTATTCACTAAACTATTTTAGCCTTACTTTATATAAATGCTGACCGAGCAAAGCAGATAAATAAGGTTAAAATGATGCGAGCAACATACAGAACCTAATCTATTGTTTTAAAGATAATGGCAACACTGGCTATTGCACAATTCCTGGTAACGTAACAATGTGCGTTTAATATTTGTAGTTCACCAGCATCACTAGTAAAGTACAGAACACTCATCCCAGTGATATCTAAATGTGAAATAGTGCGGTCTGCAAATGGGTAGCCAACCCCAGATTGTCCCTCTGCCATTTCTAAATCTATTTCAAGTTTACTTTATTCGCAACCCCTCAATCCCAAATTTCGCAAACAGTCGACAAACCTGTGACAATAGATCAATGCCTGTGAAATTTTGCAACTTTAAAATCTGTGCACTGTAGTATGCAGTGTAAGGTGTAGTAGGCTGTGTGCGCCATTTTGTCTTGGTTGTTAGATTTGAAGACTTCGAAGATATATCATTCCAACATTGTCATACCTACCGAATATAGTGTTTTATATGTATTATTATATAATAAAAGAACCATATTTATGTTTATTTCAAATAACGAACTCTCTGCTAAAACAACTAGTTGGTAATCAAAAATTTGAGGAAAAATTGGAAAACAATCAGAACAAGACTTGCCGGTATCACCCGCGAGGAAAATAAAACTCTGTAATCACCGTTTGTTTGCAGATGTGCCAAATCGTAGTTTATCATTGCGCTATACATTTATGTGTTCAAGTCTAGTTGAAGGGCATAATGTTGTTATACGTTAAGAGAGAACACGTTAGGGTTCGGAAGGCCGCAGACCATCGACTTAAACTTAAGCTTAGAAAGCTTATACAAAGACATTAGCATACGATAAGGCTCAGGCTTTGACTTAGCGTATCCAAGAAGGAAAAGCCTGTATATAGCTTGCGCCCCTCAGTTTGACTTTGGCCCATTTAAGTAGATAGTGGGCATATGTGTGTCAGTATATATGTAAAATACATATATATGTAAAGTACATATATGTAATCAATGTGTAAAGTTATAATCATTTATCATACAAATATCAATATATTGTACTGATATAAACTGTATTAAACATTATATTGATATGTGTAGCACCTATATTTGCGTTAACGCGTGCAAAATAATCAACCTATACGTTGACAAGATAGGCCATTTGTTGCGATTGAAAAAAGCAATTTTTCCATCAACTTTCGCAGCTCTCTTTCTATGAGCCCAAGACCCCAGCCAGCCGTCGATGAGACCAAAGTTGAGCAATACGAAAGAAGTAAAATTTAATATTTTTAACTCGTTACATAATTGATGACACAGGAATATTTATGCCACAATGGTGCGCTCCAAGACGCATCACGTACCATTACAACCGAAAATAGGAACAGCGGAAAATTTTGTTTGATGTAAATAATAAATCGAAAACAACAACAGCAATATTTGGGCCTTCTTGATAAATCTTCTGTAAACGCGGCTAAAACAGAAAGCGCTAATAGGGTTGCATGATGACGCAATTTGGTCCGTTTAGGCCACCCACTCAGTGCTAGAGTAAGCGAACTCCCGAATTTAGCAAAAAAAAGTGTTTGGTTGACTGCCAGTCACTGGCAGGTCCCCAATGGAGAGTGAGGACAAAAAACACGCCAATGCAAAAAAATATCTAGATTGTAGCAGTAAGGCCGTTTTAGCTTAAAACGTTTTAGGCTGTTATTGCGGCATAGATACTATAAAACGATTGCTAGCACAATAAATTTACCATTTTTATAAAAATCTAGCAATATGTAAATTATATATATGTTGCCGCAAAGTGATGCATAAGCGTTTTTAATATATTTATTCCGACTACATAACTGCGTTGGTATGCCTGGGATGGAGTCTTTCATTTGGTTTGACAGATCTTGAACTATGAAAGGCGTTCAATGTCAGGTTTTTCCGTATCGAAAATACCTAATTCGTTTATACAAAAATTCCGATTAGTAGCTCCCAAATCTGAGGCTGTTGGGAATTCGACAAAAATTTGTACACTAACAATTCGTTTTACTTGGAAACGCAAGAGGCTTGGATTCGTTCGTAAAAGACATTCTGCGACTTTCTAAAGATTGCAAAATGATGTGCATCCGTAATCTTGTGGAATAATTAAAAATGTGTGATGTTTAACAAAATTTATTTATAAAATTCATCAAATACTAACAGCTAATCCAAAATATGCCGCTTCGAAAGTTGTAGAAATTTCTGAGGTGCACCAAAAAATTTCTACTCGGCAGGGCACTGAGTTTACTACGTGATGCGCAGTTTAGTCGCAATTGTCGCACACAGACTTGTATTTTGCTTGCCTTTTATCCTTCAGGGGGAGTCACGGATAGGGGTACGTGGGAATAGCGTAGGTACGGCCACCCGTGCCCTATTTTTGTTGCACTAATAGCTTAATAGCAATTGTCGATTCTATTATCAAAAATTTTCAACAGGATTGTATATAAATTATTACAAATTTTATTGATCTATTTCAAACATTAACCTTGCGTTGACGTATAAAATGTGGACACATTTAGAAAGATTTTACGAAACCTTGTCTTATTATTTATTTTAAATTAGTATTGTTAATTAAAACTATTAGTTTTATTATTGATATATTCATTAACGTTGTTATTAATTACATGGTACCCGCTACCGGGCAAATGATGGAAACCGAAAATAACCAGGAAACGGTGCAGAACCAAGAAAAACAGGGGAAAATCGTAAAAAACCGAAGAAAAATCAGAAGCGCGGTTAAACACAAACTTGTGTTTTAAATAAAAATATTTCAGCTACGCCCCATCATTGAATATTTACCGACCATGTTTAACGTCGCTCATGTTTGGTCGCTTCTGCACTAGTGTCTATGTTTCTCCGCCAGCATCTGTGGGCCATGCCGATAAGTGTATGGTCATACGGCAAGAACTGAATCTCAGAAGCACACAGGAAGGGTTCGTTCTCATGGGTAAGTTATATCAGATTTTTGGCGGAAATATATGTAAACCGTTTTTGAAAAACAGCAATATTGAAACGGCAATGGATCATAATCGCGCACAAATTGTCAGACCCGATGCGGCAATGCGCAGAGCCTACCAGTCCGACCTTGTTATTGGTCAACTTTAGCGAACAAGGAGTCAAATGGCTTATGAACATGTCGAACTGTAGCAACCCGATTAATGTTTTAGAGAATACATTGGAAAATTTGTTTTTTTCTTACTGTAAGATCTAAGGGTTCCGACCACATTACAAAAAACCGGGAATTAATTTCTTTTAATATTTCAGTGTTAGGCCCCCTTGTCAAATAAATAGGAATCTAAGCTTAAAAGCAGGAAAAACCTGGAAAGCTGTTTTCAAAAATGCGAGGGGACCCTATATTTATTTACTATAACATAAACCCATAGTTTACAGTTTCAACCGAAAAAATTGAACAACTGTGTCTTGAATTTTGAATTGGATAAATTTTTCACGCAGTACAATTGTCATATTATACTAACGAATATTTCAAGCCAGCTAACAGCGCCCTAAAGTGAACTTGTTTTCGATATATATTTTAGTATTGTTATTTCATTAGAGCTTCTAAAGCTTAAAATGAACAGCTATGCCTGCATTTTCGCGCTCCACTTGACCCTATCTTCTTTCACACATGTGTCAAAGTCAACTGACAGGCATCACGTTGTTTTACGATATGTATTTTTAAATTTTTGACAAAAATCAGTAAATTTATATCGATGCGCCTAGTTTCTCAGCACACGAGCCAAAAAACGTTTAACATTTGCTTTAGTGCTCAGAAATTGTTTGCGGAATAAAAATATAGCGTTGTTGGGACGAAAATATTTGCGTCATGCTTGGGGTTGACATTATGATTAGGGCGGCTAAAAATTTGCAGTAAAACAAATGAGAACTAAGACTTACGCCACGTGTATTCTAGGTATACTCCTATATGTAGTTGCAGCAACCGATAAATAGACATACGTCTTGTAGAGGGTAGTCACTGAAACGGTGTAAGTAAAATGCATTCTATGGCGTCCTTGATGCATACTAAGCCTAACTTAACTTTTTATATTTGACTTAGACTAATATTAAGCCTAAATCATAATGAGGCCACCGCCCCACCCTCCTGCCTCCCGAATCACCCACTAAGCTGTTCTTGTTTATAACGATATAACGTACGACTCTTAAAGATGACATGGATCGCTGTTGTTCAAATACACGGAATGAACAAACAATTTATTATAATTTTTGTAACTTGGGACAAGACTGTTTATTACATAAAACTGGTGTTTACAACAAGAAAAAGGTTTTAAACATTTAAATTTGAACGTATAATTTCGTACAGAAGTTCGTTGATTGTTTTCTAGATCGTTTGTTTAATTTTGTTGTTTTGAGACATAAAGCAGTAGCAAAGTGATTAATGACGGAGCGGCATTTTGTAAAAAGCTACGCTTCGGTAACTTTTGTTCTGCTCGTGCTATTAAATAAGCAAGGTATAATTTTTGCCTGTATAATATTACCATCAGTGCCTAAATTTACAATAATTACTACGTTTAGTTTCAAGATCACTAGAATGTGAGGAGTACAAACAGCTAAAAGTTAATATTCAATTTGGAACTTTGTGTTTTTTCTTGTGTGTCGGTTACAAAGTTTCAATAAACTGTAAATAATTTATGCAAATGTTAAGATTTAAATATTTATAATAGCTGCAGTTACTAAGTATTGTATGTCTTGTTTTGTCCTATACTTTGTTTTGTTTTGGTCGCAGACACATAGAAAACCCTCTATGTTTAGTAGAAATCATAAATTTGCAAAATACATTTTTTTACAATTTATCACTTTGTATAGCGTGTTTTGTGACAATTAAAGACGTCATTGATGGAGCTAATCTACATATTATTATACTTGTAAGACGCCCAGAACTACATTTCGAAGCAAACACTCTATTGTGAGCGACTTCGAAGTATAAAATGGCACATTTTTCCACTATCAATCGTGAAATCCTCAGCCAGAAAACCATTTGACCGTATAATTTGAAGATAATAGAGATAATGCATTAAAGATAAAACCTGTTTCTTTTTATTACGATTTCTGGGTAGATGTAAATAAAGTAAGAACTAGCTAATTGGATTTTCCTATTTAAGAGCTTATAAGATCTGAATAGTGTATTTGTGATCGTAGGAAATTGTGGCATGCCTTTACTCTTCATGGCAGTTAACGAATTGTTTATTTTTATGTTTATATTTATTGTTTCAATGAAACATTTGATTTGTTAATTATAGACAACTCGACGCGCCAATGTCTTGTGAGACCGACGTGATAACGCGCAATGAGTTTCTTAAGATAGCTTAAGTGTGGGCCCCCTCTCTCCGCGGCTCCGCAGGTAAATGATTTGTTATGTCTCACTACGCTAGCGTGCTTATCGTAACTCGACTAGTTGTTCGGGGCCTGTTGTATCATGGTAGCGCAGTAATATTTCAAGCATGATGCCCGGATTTGAGTGCCTGGTGGCCTAATATAAGATCTCACTAGGATCTTTCTATTTTGTGAAACCCAAGTGATCCACGAGGAGGTTAGTCTCTGCGAAGTGTAATGATCAAATAAGTGCAATATTTGACAAACTAGACTTTACGTTTAGGAACAGAACCACAGTTGTAACATTACGAGTAGCGCACGCACACAACTGAGCTACGTGGGAGTTATGTAAGGCGTTAAAAATTGGATAAGTAGGAAGATAAACATATATCATAAAAGTGTTTAATTGAAATTCAATTCAGTATAAAACTTGTTTAACTCTTTAACCCCTACAGTTCTTCTACAACAAACAATTATATTTCGAAGCAGGCTAAATTCGATGGGCACTGCGTGATAAATTTTGATTTTATTTAAGAAAACAAAACCACTTCCGGCTAGCCAACTAGGATCGCTCAGCTGCACTGTCTGTTTCTAGGAACGGTGCCCATATGACCCCGGCTTCTCCAACCCCCAATGCATGAGCATTGTTCAATGCTAAGAGACAGATAAGATTAGCAGGTTGCAGGCGGGCTTTTCCATTCTGTTCGTCCTGCACTTTTAATTGTCACACGCGTATATGGCGTGGTATGATTCTAGATATCCCACGGGGTCAGTCAACCCATATACCTATTTTTGGGTAATAAGATAAACTTGTCATTCTCAATTTCCCACTAACGGAGCCTATGTAACATACTCTCAAATGTATTTACTAAATGCCGTGACCAGAATCTCGCTGATTGTTCGACTCTGTTTTTCACAATATATATTAGCGAATCAACTTCTGAGCGATAGCTTTGGTATTACTTCAAATTTTGACATAAGAAGGCCCCCATTTCGATCGATTTTCAGGCATGTCATGGGGATGGCATTTCAATCTCCATATCCACAACATCCTACGAAAATTTTCGCTGAGATGTCCACCGCTATATCATTGAAGCCATAGGCTTGCCATTTAATAAACTACTGCAGTGTTTTGAAATCTGGCATTAACTGGAAATGTATAAACCTGTTTAAAGTGCATCTTTGCACATTAACGTCTGCGTTTGTTCACGGTGAACAATGTTCATAATTGACGTTTTGCCAGTAACCCATCGCCGTAGGAGTTGCGCCCAATAGACAAGCAGACAACAGCCACTTGCCTCGGGCTTTTCCTCGAATATTGCAACAAATCTCTGAGCACACAAGCACCGGGGCTAGATACTCAATCTCTCTCGAACAGAAAAGACTTGACCTGTTTTTCCGAGATTTGATCTCCAACTGATAAAATATCTCGATGCGGTCCCTTTTGCGATGAGAATATTGGATGTTCTGATGTTATTAGGTAAACTAATTAAATTGCATAAATTTTATTTAAAGAAACTTAAGAAGAAACTTAAAGAAACTTAACTTTAAGAAGCTTAAGAACAAAAAATTTAAAGTAATTAAGCAAAACTCTTAAGCTTCTGAAAGTACTATCATAACATCTGATAGTGAGCACAGCTCACAGTGGACAACGGCAAAGAAAATATTTTAAAATTCCATAAAAAACTTTAGTGTACAGCTGACATGGTTAAACGAATATTTGCAAACAAAAAATCCCCACATGGGGTGGGAATCCCCACATAAAAATTTTGATCGCCACCCTAACCCATCCCCATCGCCACGGGGATCCCATCCGCATGACAAGCATGAAGATTTTAGTTTGTTTCAATCAAAACTTTTGGGTTAGTCTCCTCGCCGAGCAACGCTTCCGAACCAATTTTTCTCTGCAAATTTAAAATTTTAACGTTGTTTTACAATAGCTTTTATAGTTATATATATGTTGCCTTGCCGGACTCGGCACCACTGGTACATATTTTAGCTGTCTGGCGAAGTAAATAAAATGTTATTACCATTTTGTCAGATTTCGTTTTAAATATCAAGTGCCATTCGAGTTCAACGACAATTTCTGAAAGGCATTTCTAGAAAGAAATGCCTATCTTCTTGAGAAAAGAACCGACAAAATATGTATAGGTCTAAATGATATCAGTAGGCCGAGATGAAGTAAAAAATGTGGCAAAGCTGACTCAGTTTTTTCAGCTGATTTTAAGATTGCCTATGTATACGAAGTAGTGATCGGTGGCCTTTAGATTCCAAACTGTGTGAACACATGGTTCAATTCTGTCAGTTTCAAACCTTCATGCTTACTATTAGCTTTTGCTGTTTCACAAAGTTTGTAAGTTACTTCTTCACAACCTTTAAGTGTTACACTCTTTTATTCGACATGGACTCTGATACGCTTTAATTTGATCAAGCCGCTACAGATACGGTAGATTAAATTGAACTATTTTTATGTTGTTTACATTTTACTTGTTGAGGTTCAAAAAAATTTTAACGCTATTCATCAAATGTAATGTTGTTTAGGTGCTTCTGAATATTTTCAGAGGTTTTCTTCAGCTGCAATATGCACTAATTTTGACAATTTTGATTGCTTACCAACCATGATACATTTGAGAATTCTGATTGCATTGTTATCTCGGCTCAGAGGTGAAATTGACAGTGGTTCTTCCGGATCTAGAATTTTATATGTGATGGTACGGAAGTGCGCCGCCGCATAATAGCAAAAAGAACGCTCGTTGTAAAATCCTCAAGGACATTGGAGTCGTCTTCTTAGGCAACGGTTTTTATAAGTGGTGCAAAATTCCGAAACATGTATCCAAGACTGCAAACTAAATGCCTTTCTGATAGCAGCCTTGTGCATCGATGTTTCCGTTAAAGGCGCAACTCGAACTCATTCTACTGTTAATCGAACTGTATTGAGCAATGCCTAAGACATCATTATGATTGCGGCAAAATTGTGCAGGTTAAAAATCAAATACCCGAAACAATGCACAGCACAGTACCGAAGTTATCTAGACCTTGTATTAGCTGAACGTTTGCAAGATTATGGACGAAATTTTTGATGTTATGTACCTTCAGCGACACGTAGAACGTTTTGTTTGCCAACGTGAAATATTTGTTTTCTATAGTTTTTATGTTTATTTAAATTGGTGATTTACTTGTTTGCGTACTCACGATTATATTAAGGAGCCTGAATGTACTTGATCTTGTCAAATGTGTGTCACGATGATCGCTTTAAATGCAATGAACCCAACAATAATCACTAAAGCCAAAATGACACAAAGGATATATTAGGACTCATTAAAGGCACACTGCAGTTTCTCATTACACGGATCGGTTGCACTGTGGCATTACTCTAACAGGTGGGTGTTTGACCAGGTTCATGTACATGTTCAGCTCATCACTATGAGTGTTAATTCGAACGATTTCCATGCAATCATTATTTAAGATGCAGGCGTGATAAAGCCGTCTAACGGTATTGTTAAACTTTATTCCGAGTCTTTGTCAAGGCCATACATCTTTGATGCTTATTTGGCATTTAGGTACTATAACCGGGATAGCCATGCACATGCAGATTATAAAAAGCGCACTGTGATTATTTATCAACTTGTAACAATTTTTTGTAAATCAATGTTATAATCCTGGGCTACACGCTTGTGTTTTGACCACCGTGTTAATGAGCACAGTAATATTTCTACCCTCCCCGTAACTGAGTACTCATTTTGCCAACCGTTGATTCACCAACGTTCAGGCCACCTCGCTGCAAAAATGGGCCAGATTTGCTGGAAAGGTGGATCACAGCATGTTTGATTCGTATCAAGATTTCTCGAGAGCGCAGCGGTTCAGTACATATAAATATATATCGCTGATTGGAATGCATAGTGCGTCGTTCCAACTGCTGGATTCGACTACAAGCCCTAATGCATTCCAGCGCTTGTACATATTTAGTCGTGCCACGTTAAATATTCGAACCAGTACAATCCGGTTTGTCACCAGCCTTACATATGTTTCATACCAAATCTCACTATAACACCGTGACCGTTACCTGCAAAAGGAAGTATAGGTCCTTTAGTGGCCCCAACTCATACATTGCCTATGAACGACAAATAAGCTGACTTTAAGAGCTTTCAACACAGAAATAATACAAGCTAATGCATGAGCAAGCTAATGCATAAGTAAACTTAAGTTGCGCCGTCTTCCATCCTCTTTTGAAATTAGCGATTGGCAATCGCTTGTTGAGTGAACACAAATCCACAAAATTACATGAGAACAAAAAATGGTGCTTTTAGATAATGCATCCAAAACGTACATGAGCAATAAATAGACTGCTTGATGATTGCTTCTGAAGTGTTGGCGAACACCTTACTGCTCGATTAAAGGGTAAAGTCGTGAATTTTCGATTTTGTTATCGAACAAAACACGACATTTTTTCGTTTTATAATCTAGTTCGGAAACTTAATAATCTACTGCTATAATTAAATTCAAAACGTTCACTAACGCCGTTTACAGAATAACTCAATTGATAATTTCCGGAATGGCTGCTGTGACTGAACTATGATACTGGTTTATAAGGAATGCTCGTTCAAGTGTGATGTTCGCGAACATCTTCAATTTAATATATATGCTGAAAAGTGCAAACATTAAAACAATGAACGTACGAATATGATGTTCGCCAACGCTTTGGATTTGACGCGTAAACATTTTTCTTTGCATTAGTTTTGATATTTTGGACATTTTACTCGTGATTAATTTACTTGAAGTATGGGCTCAGTGTTCGCTACCGCGTATTATATCACGTCATCAATGTTCGCGAACAGGTTTTTATGTGTAAAGGCAAACGCACCCATTTATCGAGCAAAAAATTTGTGACGTTTGCGAATACATTTAACTAGGAAATGTTAATATTAATGCGATGACTTGCAATTTCCACCAAAATACTCTTGCACGCCGATGGTCGAACGAAGTCATGTTCGCGAACAAAACATACGGATTTAACGATATACTGTATTCGGCTCCCGGATTTTCGGTTAAAATTTGATTAAGATTTTACATTATTATTTTAACATATTTTAGTTATGGACATACGTTCGCGAACAATAAAGGCATAGTCGATATCTTTTTTAGTATTACCGTAGTGTCAGAACGTATATGTGTGTTCGCGAACAGCTCGATCTCAACAGTAATTTATGTTCGCGAAAATTTCTTGCATAAAGAAGCTCGGTCTGTTCGCGAGAAGTATACATCACGGAACTGTTCGCGAACCAATCAGACAGTTAAGAATATCAAGAATTGTTAGCATAACGAAAAATTTCAAAATGAAAGTAGCCTATTTAGCGTTTCGGAACGCAGTTATGGTGAAAGTGTAAAAAGGTGCACTGCGTTAGCTAACGTAACTTAAACGATTTGTAATTAGATACCAAGCGTTCGCAGAATGGAAAAGTTTGGAAATAGCGTTAGGCTACTGTTACTATTAGTTTGTTCCCTAACATTTTGTACATGATGTCGAAACAGGATGGTAGGCGGCGCAGCTTAAGTTTACTCTTGCATAATTTTCGTCCTCGGATTCTTGCTAATCCAAACGTTATTTACTGATTGCATAGCGGAATTATTCTACTTATGTGAACAACGCGGCGCACGAGAAAATTGTTTGGTCAGTACGATGGGTGCCGTCACTCAATTTACAGTTAATTTCTCTATTCGGTTTATTTTACGCATTATGTGGTTACACCACACATTCGAAGGTCTTTCTTCATACTACAGATCGGACTTATTATGTCGCTCCAAAACTGTCCGAGCTCACGTATAGCCAGAAAAATAATGGGCTGGAGACATTTGAGAGCTAGGTTTTCTGTTGAGTTCCAAGAAATCGGGTTTAGCAAAGTTATTTAAGCGGTTGCGCAGTTACATCAGGGCCTCAGTCGGCCTCAGAAGCTGCGCAATCAGGGTTAGTACGGTTCAGCCGTTTATGTGTTTATTGTGTGTAGAGTTTTAGCTGTTGTATTGTACTCAAAGAAATTAACGATATTGGTTAATAAGTGGTGACACATTAAGGCCTTAGGAATAAGCTAATAAAGCAGCATTGAATGACGCAGTAGAAAATTTCATGAGAATATTTTGTGCAGTTCGTGTGTAATCTACGGCGGGACTACACACCCCTAGGACCGCGTAGACTACATTTTGGTGCCGCAAGCCTGGATCAGAAACGAGCCAATCAAAACCAAAAATTTGTTGAATGTTTTGAGTGTTAAAAAATAATCGCTTCGTTATAATTTCGAGAGAGACCAAGGTGGTCAATATTTGTGAAATTAAATTTTCGGTAAAACATGAGTTTTCTACATTATGGTTTTAATGTGAAGCGTTAAAACCATTGCCTCCATTTTTGAAGCTAAACTCTTCATTACGGAAACTTCGGAGATGATTTTGAGGAATAGATAGGAATTTTCGACCGCATTTCTTTTGCAAACCAGTGGTCTAAGGAAGATATGGCTCGTATTCTACCGGCTTTTTGGCGCAGCGATGCTTTTATTTAAAACTTTAGCACCGGAGTTTTCACACATAGTTATGGTTCACAATTAAGTGAGTGGTCGCAAAGATTTAATGAGTCAGTTGAAATTTATGCAAAAGATATTGAACGCCTGGTTACGATAGCCTATCCTACATTCTCCATGGAAACTAGGGATATAATTGCCTTACAAAATTTGCTATGTGAATTGAATAAAACAATTAGGCTATTTGAATTAACTGCAAAACCAGAATCATTTCAAACGGCTATAGTTGAGGCGCGTAAGCAAGAGTGTATTGAACATTTTACAGGTTCAGCTGAGGCAACCCAATTGGCAACAAACGTTAAATTAATTGGTGGTGAATCACATAGTAATAGCTTAAACAGTGGGCCGTTGGACTTCGATTGAAAATTTTGAATGCACTGACATCCCTGTGGTTAACTGGAAAAGACTAAATTTTGAATTGTGTAACAAAAAAATTCAACCAGCTGCTGAAGTAGATACGCTAACTCGTACTGAAAATTTTTCTACAAATTATATATCTTGCATGAATCGAAATGTGGGGACCCGAATGAGTTCTCTGACAGTTTCCAGGTGCAACAGTTGGGACATGGGATGGAGCATACAATCCGATACGCAAACTGGGTTTACATCAAAAAGTGTTCGAAGAAAATTAGTGTGCAAGCCTACGGTACGTTCACTTAGTCCAAAGCCATGTTTTGATCAAGAACAAACATGGTGTCAAAAGTAGGAAACTATGGTGGAACCCATATCAAGTCAGTGAATAATGTTAAAGAAAGTCAAGTGCTTGCGGTCATTACTGCTAAAAACAGCGAGTTGGTATACGATGTGCCGGTTTATCTTGAACTTGAACAGCGAGTTGTAGTAAAAAACTTGAAAGTTGGTTGAATTTTTTTGTTACACAATTCAAAATTTAGTCTTTTCCAGTTAACCACAGGGATGTCAGTGCATTCAAAATTTTCAATCGAAGTCCAACGGCCCACTGTTTAAGCTATTACTATGTGATTCACCACCAATTAATTTAACGTTTGTTGCCAATTGGGTTGCCTCAGCTGAACCTGTAAAATGTTCAATACACTCTTGCTTACGCGCCTCAACTATAGCCGTTTGAAATGATTCTGGTTTTGCAGTTAATTCAAATAGCCTAATTGTTTTATTCAATTCACATAGCAAATTTTGTAAGGCAATTATATCCCTAGTTTCCATGGAGAATGTAGGATAGGCTATCGTAACCAGGCGTTCAATATCTTTTGCATAAATTTCAACTGACTCATTAAATCTTTGCGACCACTCACTTAATTGTGAACCATAACTATGTGTGAAAACTCCGGTGCTAAAGTTTTAAATAAAAGCATCGCTGCGCCAAAAAGCCGGTAGAATACGAGCCATATCTTCCTTAGACCACTGGTTTGCAAAAGAAATGCGGTCGAAAATTCCTATCTATTCCTCAAAATCATCTCCGAAGTTTCCGTAATGAAGAGTTTAGCTTCAAAAATGGAGGCAATGGTTTTAACGCTTCACATTAAAACCATAATGTAGAAAACTCATGTTTTACCGAAAATTTAATTTCACAAATATTGACCACCTTTGCATGAGTAAACTTAAGCTGCGCCGCCTACCATCCTCTTTTGACATCATGTACAAAATGTTGTTAGAGAACAAACTAATAGTTACAATAGCCTAACGCTATTTCCAAACTTTTCCGTTCTGCGAACGCTTAGTATCTAATTACAAAAACGTTTAAGTTACGTTAGCTAACACAATGCACCTTTTTACACTTTCACCATAACTGCGTTCCGAAACGCTAAATTAGGCTACTTGCATTTTGAAATTTTTCGTTATGCTAACACAATTCTTGATATTCTTAACGGTCTGATTGGTTCGCGAACAGTTCTATGATGTATACAATTCTATAAATTTTGTGTGCGAACAGACCGAGCTTTCTTATGCAAAAAATTGTTCGCGAACATAAAGTACTGTTGAGATCAAGCTGTTCGCGAACACACATATATGTCCTAACACTACGTTAATACTAAAAAGGATATTAACTATGCGTTTATTGTTCGCGAACGTGTGTCCATAACTAAAATATGTTAAAATAATAATGTGAAAAATCTTAATCAAATTTTAACTGGAAATCCGGGAGCCGAATACAGTATATCGTTAAATCCGTATGTTTTGTTCGCGAACATGACATCGTTCGACCATCGACGTGCAAGAGTATTTTGGTGGAAATTGCAAGTCAACGCTTTAATATTAACATTTCCTAGTTAAAGGTGTTCGCGAACGTCACAAATTTTTTGCTCGATAAATGGGTGCGTTTGCCTTTACACATAAAAACCTGTTCGCGAACATTGATGTGGTGATATAATACGGGGTAGCGAACACTGATCCCATACTTCAATTAAATTAATCACGAGTAAAATGTCGAAAATATCAAGAGTAATGCAAAGAAAAATGTTTACGCATGAAACCCAAGACGTTCGCGAACATCATATTCGTACGTTCATTGTTTTAATACTTGTTTTTTCAGCATATATATTAAACTGAAGACGTTCGCGAACATCACACTTGAACGGGCATTCCTTATAAACCAGTATCATAGTTCAGTCACAGCAGCCATTCCGTAAATTATCAATTGAGTTATTGTGCAAACGGCGTTAGCGAACGTTTTGAATATAATTATAACAGTAGATTATTAAGTTCCCGAACAAGATTATAAAACGAAAAAATGTCGTGTTTACGTTCGATAACAAAATCGAAAATTCACGACTTTAACCTTTAGTCGAGAAGTAAGGTGTTCGCTAACACTTCAGAAGCAATCAGCAAGCAGTCTATTTCTTGTTCATTTACGTTTTGGATGCATTACCTAAAAGCCCCATTTTTGTTCTCATATAATTTTATGGATTTCGTGTACACTGAACAAGCGATTGCCAATCGCTAATTTCAAAAGAGGATGGAAGGCGACGCAGCTTAAGTTTAGTCATAAGATGTATGGCCTTGACAAAGACTCGGAATAAAGTTTAACAATACCGTTAGACAGTTTTATCCGCCTGCATCTTTTCAATAATGATTGCATGGAAATCCTTCGAGAAATTAACACTCATAGTGATGAGCTGAACATGTACATGAACCTGGTCAAACACCCACCTGTTAAAGTAATGCCACAGTGCAACCGATCCATGTAATGAGAAAGCTGCAGTGTGCCTTTAATGAGTCCTAATATATCCTTTGTGTCATTTTAGCTTTAGTGATTATTGCTTGGGTTAATTGCATTTAAAGCGATAAAGTCGTGACACACATTTGACAAGATCAAGTACATTCAGGCTCCTTAAGAATCTAATAGTGAGTACGAAAACAAGTAAATCACCAATTTAAATAAACATAAAAATTATAGAAAACAAATATTTCACGTTGGCAAACAAAACGTTCTACGTGTCGCTGAAGGTACATAACATCAAAAATTTCGTCCATAATCTTGCAAACGTTCAGCTAATACAAGGTCTCAATAACTACGGTACTGTGCTGTGCATTGTTTCGGGTATTTGATTTTTAACCTGCACAATTTTTGCACAATCATAATGATGTCTTAGGCATTGTTCAATACAGTTCGATTAACAGTAGAATGAATTCAAGTTGCGCCTTTAACGGAACATCGATGCACAAGGCTGCTATCAGAAAGGCATTTAGTTTGCAGTCTTGGATACATGTTTCGGAATTTTGCACCACTTATAAAACCGTTGCCTAAGAAGACGACTCCAATGTCCTTGAGGATTTTACAACGAGCGTTCTTTTTGCTATTATGCGGCGGCGCACTTCCGTACCATCACATATAAAATTCTAGATCCGGAAGAACCACTGTCAATTTCACCTCTGAGCCGAGATAACAATGCAATCAGAATTCTCAAATGTATCATGGTTGGTAAGCAATCAAAATTGTCAAAATTAATGCATATTTGCAGCTGAAGAAAACCTCTGAAAATATTCAGAAGCACCTAAACAACATTACATTTGATGAATAGCGTTAAAATTTTTTTGAACCTCAACAAGTAAAATGTAAACAACATAAAAATAGTTCAATTTAATCTACCGTATCTGTAGCGGCTTGATCAAATTAAAGCGTATCAGAATCCATGTCGAATAAAAGAGTGTAACACTTAAAGGTTGTGAAGAAGTAACTTACAAACTTTGTGAAACAGCAAAAGCTAATAGTAAGCATGAAGGTTTGAAACTGACAGAATTGAACCATGTGTTCACACAGGTTGGAATATAAAGGCCACCGATCACTACTTCGTATACATAGGCAATCTTAAAATCAGCTGAAAAAACTGAGTCAGCTTTGCCACATTTTTTACTTCATCTCGGCCTACTGATATCATTTAGACCTATACATATTTTGTCGGTTCTTTTCTCAAGAAGATAGGCATTTCTTTCTAGAAATGCCTTTCAGAAATTGTCGTTGAACTCGAATGGCACTTGATATTTAAAACGAAATCTGACAAAATGGCAATAACATTTTATTTACTTCGCCAGACAGCTAAAATATGTACCAGTGGTGCCGAGTCCGGCAAGGCAACATATATATAACTATAAAAGCTATTGTAAAACAACATTTAAAATTTTAAATTTGCAGAGAAAAATTGGTTCGGAAGCGTTGCTCAGCAAGGAGACTAACCCAAAAGTTTTGATTGAAACAAACTAAAATCTTCATGCTTGTCATGCGGATGGGATTCACGTAGCAATGGGGATCGGTTAAGGTGGCGATCAAAATTTTTATGTGGGGATTCCCCACCCCATGTGGGGATTTTTTGTTTGCAAATATTCGTTTTAACGATGTCATATGTACACTAAACTTTTCTTATGAAATTTTAAAATATTTGATCTGTCATTGTCCACGGTGAGCTGTGTTCACTATCAGATGTTCAGATGGTACTTTCAGAAGCTTAAGAATTTCACTTATTTACTTTAAATTTTTTCTTCTTAAGCTTCTTAAAGTTAAGTTTCTTTAAGTTTCTTCTTAAGTTTCTTTAAATAAAATTTATGCAATTTAATTAGTTTACCTAATAACATCAGAACATCCAATATTCTCATCGCAAAAGGGACCGCATCGAGATATTTTATCAGTTGGAGATCAAATCTCGGAAAAACAGGTCAAGTCTTTTCTGTTCAAGAGAGATTGAGTATCTAGCCCCGGTGCTTGTGTGCTCAGAGATTTGTTGCAATATTCGAGGAAAAGCCCGAGGCAAGTGGCTGTTGTCTGCTTGTCTATTGGGCGCAACTCCTACGGCGATGGGTTACTGGCAAAACGTCAATTATGAACATTGTTCACCGTGAACAAACGCAGACGTTAATGTGCAAAGATGCACTTTAAACAGGTTTATACATTTCCAGTTAATGCCAGATTTCAAAACACTGCAGTAGTTTATTAAATGGCAAGCCTATGGCTTCAATGATATAGCGGTGGACATCTCAGCGAAAATTTTCGTAGGATGTTGTGGATATGGAGATTGAAATGCCATCCCCATGACATGCCTGAAAATCGATCGAAATGGGGGCCTTCTTATGTCAAAATTTGAAGTAATACCAAAGCTATCGCTCAGAAGTTGATTCGCTAATATATATTGTGAAAAACAGAGTCGAACAATCAGCGAGATTCTGGTCACGGCATTTAGTAAATACATTTGAGAGTATGTTACATAGGCTCCGTTAGTGGGAAATTGAGAATGACAAGTTTATCTTATTACCCAAAAATAGGTATATGGGTTGACTGACCCCGTGGGATATCTAGAATCATACCACGCCATATACGCGTGTGACAATTAAAAGTGCAGGACGAACAGAATGGAAAAGCCCGCCTGCAACCTGCTAATCTTATCTGTCTCTTAGCATTGAACAATGCTCATGCATTGGGGGTTGGAGAAGCCGGGGTCATATGGGCACCGTTCCTAGAAACAGACAGTGCAGCTGAGCGATCCTAGTTGGCTAGCCGGAAGTGGTTTTGTTTTCTTAAATAATATCAAAATTTATCACGCAGTGCCCATCGAATTTAGCCTGCTTCGAAATATAATTGTTTGTTGTAGAAGAACTGTAGGGGTTAAAGAGTTACACAAGTTTTATACTGAATTGAATTTCAATTAAACACTTTTATGATATATGTTTATCTTCCTACTTATCCAATTTTTAACGCCTTACATAACTCCCACGTAGCTCAGTTGTGTGCGTGCGCTACTCGTAATGTTACAACTGTGGTTCTGTTCCTAAACGTAAAGTCTAGTTTGTCAAATATTGCACTTATTTGATCATTACACTTCGCAGAGACTAACCTCCTCGTCAATCACTTGGGTTTCACAAAATAGAAAGATCCTAGTGAGATCTTATATTAGGCCACCAGGCACTCAAATCCGGGCATCATGCTTGAAATATTACTGCGCTACCATGATACCAACGGCCCCGAACAACTAGTTGAGTTACGATAAGCACGCTAGCGTAGTGAGACATAACGGCAAATCATTTACCTGCGGAGCCGCGAGAGAGGAGGCCCACCCCTAAGCTATCTTAAGAAACTCATTGCGCGTTATCACGTCGGTCTCGCCAAGACATTGGCGCGTCAAGATCTATATAATTAACAAATCAAATGTTTCATTGAAACAATAAATATAAACATAAAAATAAACAATTCGTTAACTGCCATGAAGAGTAAAGGCATGCCACAATTTCCTACGATCACAAATACACTATTCAGATCTTATAAGCTTTTAAATAGGAAAAATCCAATTAGCTAGTTCTTACTTTATTTTACATCTACCCAGAAAACATAATAAAAAGAAACAGGTTTTATCTTTAATGCATTATCTCTATTATCTTCAAATTATACGGTCAAATGGTTTTCTGGCTGAGGATTTCACGATTGATGGTGGAAAAATGTGCCATTTCTCTATTTGAAAATCGCTCACAATAGAGTGTTTGCTTCGAAATGTAGTTTCTGGGCGTCTTACCAAGTATAATAATATGTAGATTAGCTCCATCAATGACGTCTTTAATTGTCACAAAACACGCTATACAAAGTGATAAATTGTAAACAAATATATTTTGCAAATTTATGATTTCTACTCAACGTCGAGGGTTTTCTATATGTCTGCGACCAAAACAAAACAAAGTATAGGACAAAACAAGACATACAATACTTAGTAACTGCAGCTATTATAAATATTTAAATCTTAACATTTGCATGAATTATTTACAGTTTATTGAAACTTTGTAACCGACACACAAGAAAAAACACAAAGTTCCAAATTGAATATTGACTTTTTAGCTGTTTGTCTCCCATTCTAGTGATCTTGAAACTAAACGTAGTAATTATTGTAAATTTAGGCACTGATGGTAATATTGTTTACGGCAAAAATTATACCTTGCTTATTTAATAGCACGAGCAGAACAAAAGTTACCGAAGCACTTAGCTTTTACAAATGCCGCTCCGTCATTAATCACTTTGCTACTGCTTTATGTCTACAAACAACAAAATTAAACAAACGATCTAGAAAACAATCAACGAACTTTTGTACGAAATTATACGTTCAAATTTAAATGTTTAAAACCTTTTTCTTGTTGTAAACACAGGTTTTATGTAATAAACAGTCTTGTCCCAAGTTACAAAAATTATAATAAATTGTTTGTTTGACTCCGTGTATTTGAACAACAGCGATCCATGTCATCTTTAAGAGTCGTACGTTATATCGTTATAAACAAGAACAGCTTAGTGGGTGATTCGGGAGGCAGGAGGGCTCAAAGCAAGTGGCCTCAGTCTGGTTTAGGCTGAGTGTTAGTCTCAAGTCAGAATGTCAAAAGTTCATTTTGGTTTAGTATGCATCAAGGACGCCATAGAATGCATTTTACTTACACCGTTTCAGTGACTACCCTATACGAGACGTATGTCTATTTATCGGTTGCTGCAACTACATATAGGAGTATACCTAGAATACACGTGGCGTAAGTCTTAGTTCTCATTTGTTTTACTGCAAGAAAATTTTCATACACCTTGATCCCTAATGTCAACACCAAGCATAACGCAGATATTTTTCGTCCCAACAACGCTATATTTTTATTCCGCAAACGATTTTTTTGAGCACTAAAGCAAATGTTAAACGTTTTTTGGCTCGTGTGCTGAGAAACTAGGCGCATCGATATAAATTTACTGATTTTTGTCAAAAATTTCAAGATACTAATCGTAAAACAACATAATTTATGTCAGTTGACTTTGACACATGTGTGAAAAGAAGATAGGGCTAAATGCAGAATTAAGAATGGCCACGGCATAGCTGTTCATTTTTAAGCTTTCAAAGCCTTTACTAATGAAATAACAATAGTAAAATATATATCGAAAACAAGTTCACTTTAGGGCGCTGTTAGCTGGCTTGAAATATTCGTTAGTATAATATGACAATTGTACTGCGTGAAAAATTTATCCAATTCAAAATTCAAGACACAGTTGTTCAATTTTTTCGGTTGAAACTGTAAACTATGGGTTTATGTTATCGTAAAATAAATATAGGGTAACCTCGCATTTTTGAAAACAGCTTTCCAGGTTTTTCCTGCTTTTAAGCTTAGATTCCTATTTATTTGACAAGGGGGCCTAACACTGAAATATTAAAAGAAATTAATTCCCGGTCTTTTGTAATGTGGTTGGAACCCTTAGATCTTACAGTAAGAAAAAAACAAAATTTTCAATGTATTCTCTAAAACATTAATCGGGTTGCTACAGTTCGACATGTTCATAAGCCATTTGACTCCTTGTTCGCTAAAGTTGACCAATAACAAGGTCGGACTGGTAGGCTCTGCGCATTGCCGCATCGGGTCTACAATTTGTGCGCGATTATGATCCATTGCCGTTTCAATATTGCTGTTTTTCAAAAACGGTTTACATATATTTCCGCCAAAAATCTGATATAACTTACCCATGAGAACGAACCCTTCCTGTGTGCTTCTGAGATTCAGTTCTTGCCGTATGACCATACACTTATCGGCATGGCCCACAGATGCTGGCGGAGAAACATAGACACTAGTGCAGAAGCGACCAAACATGAGCGACGTTAAACATGGTCGGTAAATATTTATGATGGGGCGTAGCTGAAATATTTTTATTTAAAACACAAGTTTGTGTTTAACCGCGCTTCTGATTTTTCTTCGGTTTTTTACGATTTTCCCCTGTTTTTCTTGTTTGCACCGTTTCCTGGTTATTTTCGGTTTCCATCATTTGCCCGTAGCGGGTACCATGTAATTAATAACAACGTTAATGAATATATCAATAATAAAACTAATAGTTTTAATTAACAATACTAATTTAAAATAAATAATAAGACAAGGTTTCGTAAATCTTTCTAAATGTGTCCACATTTTATACGTCAACGCAAGGTTAATGTTTGAAATAGATCAATAAAATTTGTAATAATTTATATACAATCCTGTTGAAAATTTTTGATAATAGAATCGACAATTGCTATTAAGCTATTAGTGCAACAAAAATAGGGCACGGGTGGCCGTACCTACGCTATTCCCACCTACCCCTATCCGTGACTCCCCCTGAAGGATAAAAGGCAAGCAAAATACAAGTCTGTGTGCGACAATTGCGACTAAACTGCGCATCATGTAGAAATACTAGTGCCCTGCCGAGAGAAAGTTTTGGTGCACCAGAAATTTCTACAACTTTCGAAGCGGCATATTTTGGATTAGCTGTTAGTATTTGATGAATTTTATAAATAAATTTTGTTAAACATCACACATTTTTAATTATTCCACAAGATTACGGATGATATCATTTTGCAAATCTTTAGAAAGTCGCAGAATGTCTTTTACGAACGAATCCAAGCCTTCTTGCGTTTCCAAGTAAAACGAATTGTTAGTGTACAAATTTTTGTCGAATTCCTACAGCCTCAGATTTGGGAGCTACTAATCGGAATTTTTGTATAAACGAATTAGGTATTTTCGATACGGAAAAACCTGACATTGAACGCCTTTCATAGTTCAAGATCTGTCAAACCAAATGAAAGACTCCATCCCAGGCATACCAACGCAGTTATGTAGTCGGAATAAATATATTAAAAACGCTTATGCATCACTTTGCGGCAACATATATATAATTTACATATTGCTAGATTTTTATAAAATGGTAAATTTATTGTGCTAGCAATCGTTTTATAGTATCTATGCCGCAATAACAGCCTAAAACGTTTTAAGCTAAAACGGCCTTACTGCTACAATCTAGATATTTTTTTGCATTGGCGTGTTTTTTGTCCTCACTCTCCATTCGGGACCTGCCAGTGACTGGCAGTCAACCAAACACTTTTTTTTGCTAAATTCGGGAGTTCGCTTACTCTAGCACTGAGTGGGTGGCCTAAACGGACCAAATTGCGTCATCATGCAACCCTATTAGCGCTTTCTGTTTTAGCCGCGTTATAGTAAAGATTTATCAAGAAGGCCCAAATATTGCTGTTGTTTTTGATTTATTATTTACATCAAACAAAATTTTCCGCTGTTCCTATTTTCGGTTGTAATGGTACGTGATGCGTCTTGGAGCGCACCATTGTGGCATAAATATTCCTGTGTCATCAATTATGTAACGAGTTAAAAATATTAAATTTTACTTCTTTCGTATCGCTCAACTTTGGTCTCATCGACGGCTGGCTGGGGTCTTGTGCTCATAGAAAGAGAGCTGCGAAAGTTGATGGAAAAATTGCTTTTTTCAATCGCAACAAATGGCCTATCTTGTCAACGTATAGGTTGATTATTTTGCACGCGTTAACGCAAATATAGGTGCTACACATATCAATATAATGTTTAATACAGTTTATATCAGTACAATATATTGATATTTGTATGATAAATGATTATAACTTTACACATTGATTACATATATGTACTTTACATATATATGTATTTTACATATATACTGTGATACACACATATGCCCACTATCTACTTAAATGGGCCAAAGTCAAACTGAGGGGCGCAAGCTATATACAGGCTTTTCCTTCTTGGATACGCTAAGTCAAAGCCTGAGCCTTATCGTATGCTAATTGCCATTTAGTAAACTTTCTAAGCTTAAGTTTAAGTCTACGGCCTGCGGCTTTCGAACCCTAACGTGTTCTCTCTTAACGTATAACAACATTATGCCCTTCAACTAGACTTGAACACATAAATGTATAGCGCAACTACAAACTACGATTTGGCACATCTGCAAACAAACGGTGATTACAGAGTTTTATTTTCCTCGCGGGTGATACCGGCAAGTCTTGTTCTGATTGTTTTCCAATTTTTCCCCAAATTT
>JASANE010015964.1:0-34891 GCA_030248225.1 Trileptium ribeirensis
CATTTAACAGACAGCAAGAAGAGAACAAACAGAACATGCTATTATAGCATGCTATTTGTTTCATTTCAACAGGATTATATATACTCAATACATGGTGTGATGCCAAGTAACAGGGTGATAGCCGGTGCTTCGGGTAGGGAGAGGGCGTCCTCCACAGACAGCAGTTGAACAGCCACTTTGCAAGGCGAGATCGTCAAAGGTCATCACTTTCGAAAATTTTCCGGCATACAAAATTTTTCTTTGATTTTGGCAATTTTCTTTCCATTTTTGCCAACTTTCCCCAACTTTTACCAATTTCAGCTCAATTTTTGCCAATTTTACCCCAATTTTGCCTATTTTTTTAATTTTCCGCGTGCCTTCAAAGCGCGTTGGTGTGTGGGGCGGGACGGTGGGAGGGTGTGGAGTCGGAGATCGCACTACCACCGTGGGCGGGAGAGAGGGTGGTCTCCTCAGGGTTATAATCCTTCACCCTCCTCCCTCTATGAGCATGTAGGATACATTTTAGACACTTTGTAACGAGAAAATATGAAAAATATATAATCATCGCAACAGTTGTACACGTCCATTTTGGATTTAATGCAGTAACACCATTACTGTGATCATTATGTTAGCAATACAAACATTTAGCTACCAATTTGGTGCGAGTTAACTATAACGGATACCGTTTGTAGAAAATTCGATTTATTAGTCAATTGTAGAGTGTAAATTTATTTGAATTCTCAATATTTGTATCTAGGCCATGTCAACATTGAAGAAATAATGGCGCACACTATCAATAAAACTACCAGAAGACACGGTACCCTTGACACTGTCGAGATGTGGTAATACCCCTAGCTAGCTACCTTTGAAAAAAATTATTAAAAACATGGGGTGTGTCTAAAACACCCTGTTAGCGGCAGTGTGTAGTGTACAAAGGTTCCAAACGTTGGAGACATCATAACGTGAACGCCGCGTTACGTACAGATTATTTTGCCTTCTTCTTTGTCTAATCTGGTTCTCCGCGGGGACACATTGGAGTTCGAGTGCGCGCAAAGCAAGCTCTTCGACAGCGATTGCTCTAAATTCGCAAAAAGAATGGGAGCAGAGCGTGTAACGTTGGTAAAAGGGTGTTAAATTGCTCTATAGGGTACGTTCATACGGTGCAGCTTGAAAACAGGATTTAAAGTCCTGGACAACAGATGTGTTTGATTTCGCATGCTTTCCTATGCAAGTATATATACTTTTATGTTGCTCTTAATTCGCGCAATCGCGGCTTCACATAATGGTAAAACTACTTCCAAGACATGGTAAAGTGGCATATATATAACTTGAACACATGCCTACTTTAGTCTAGGACTGCAGTCTCTGGCTAAGGCCTTACTGAAAACACCAATTGTAATCTATCTGTAAAAGCTGTTTGCCAAGCATATATTCACCTATTTTCCAGTGCAATTTATTTTACCAATTCATACAAGTATTATACATTGGCTGCTTCGGAAATATGTCTCTTTACTAGGTCATTACTCTGACCGGGTCACTATCGTGACCAGGTCACCGGGTCACTATCACGCGCAGGTCACCGGGTCCGTGTGTCACGACCACGGCCGGGTCACGCGGTCTAAATATTGTGGCCCGGTTTCATCTCTGATATTTATATCGATCTTTTATTAAGGTGTTTTATTCAGATATTCTTTGAGTGATACTGATTTTTTGTAGTTAGGAAGCACATAAACCCGCTACAGTATTTAATGCCTACTGTATGACAATAATTCCTGTCTTACGATCCAGACAGAAAATACCAGATATCTAAAAACAGTTTCCATTTCAATACAAATGACCAATTTTCTCTCAAGGCTCAATACACTCACTTTCATCGGACTGAGGTGTATTAATCCACTCAATTTTCTTTTACCAGCCATATTATAGCATTCCATGCGAACGGGTACTTTCAAACAATCGCTTCAACGACAATCGCTACTTTCGTTGTACCTAGCAATGTAATCAATTTGTAAAACTTAAGAAGGGGACTGTGATAACAAGGGCGCAGCCAGGAATTTTGAAAGGGGGGTCGCGGCCCACAGAGGGTATCTAAAAGGGGAGTCCGGGGGGGTCGCGCTCAGAAAGGGGCGGTCGCACTCAGAAATGTGAAAGCGGGGTCCAGAATTGGTCTATTTAGTACGCCATAAACAAGTAAAACATGCAACTGTTGCCAAAATAGCGAATATTTATACAAAAATGTGAAGTTTGGTCAAAAATACGGTTGAAAGTAATTGTTTTCTAGTGCAAGAAAGGCTAGTCTTAGGACAATTTCCCACATGATTTTCAACCTGAATCATTTTGTTTGGGGTTGAACCGATTTTGTTTGGGGTTGAACCAAAGGGGAGGGGGGGTCGCGACCCCCGCAACCCCCACTGGCTACGCCCGGCTGGCTTGTGTGATAAGCTTATACAATACAATAATTTGCGTCTGGTATATATACTTTCTGGTGGATCATTCTCTGCGATTGATAACTTCACGTTCTTCTGTGATAATTTTGAAGTATATCCGGTAAGCTGCCCACAATAAAGATTTAATAAATTCTTTTCCTGCGATCCGAGATCAGCGTATTCAAATTGATTGACAAAGGGACAGGGCAACCGGGTTAGCATCAAACTAATATTGCTGCTATGGTCCCAACTCGATTTGTTGTGAGTTGCGAGTTTTGAGATTTATGTTGCAACTGTGAATGGTTTTATATCAGTTAACCGAGCTTATTCCCAATCCGTTGCGCTGGATTTGAATGTATTATTCGTGACTCGTACTGGCTCGTTAATATATGTAAAGCCGAAGTGTTAAAACCAACTTTCTCAGCGTAGCGTCTAGTTTTGAACGAATATGATAACAAGAAACCAACCTTTTAAGAAAATTTATAATTTGTGTGTATTTTAACGTGATTTACAGTATATAATTTAGGAAAATTTACGGCATGCTAAAAACGGAATCTGTCATTAAATATTCAAAACAATTTGGTATCATATCACTGTGTTTTAGAACCTACTGCACCAGAATCCACAGAGCCAGCAACAGATTCTGGTAAGTGAAAACTATAAATAATAAACATTTTTACCATAGGTGCCCATGTGAGTCAGCATATGAGATAGCTAGTGTCACCAAGGGGGTAAATATGGCTTGACGGAGGTCCGACACTGAGATATGTAACCCACTACTCTCTTACAAGCGTCTATTATTTCACTGGTTTTAGTTTAGCGACAGCTTACTTGTAGCCCTTAGCTTTATAGCTATTTATTGCGGCATTTGTTTCGTTAAAACATAACTAATGAAGATAGAATGTTACTGTTTCTGAATGACCTATATGTTTAAAGATGCAAACATGGCAAAGCGCCTAATTCAGGAAACAATGCCCAAAAATCCCGTAAATTATAGTAATCAACGACGTTCGTAACTAGGCTTAATATTTTAGCAAAATGCTATTGGCACTGGCAACAACGCAATTGATCAGATATGCTACAATCTGCGCAATTCGCAGGTTATTTTTCGACTTTACACCTTTTCCTTGTGCTTATATATTAACGTTTTCACAATTATATTGCTGGTATTTGTTATCACAGGCATAAACACCAAAAACTATATTTATAATAACTATTTAGACCTATATATATATAGGTAATAGAAGCTTTTAAACCACCGTTTTTCAGAAAAAGCAATTACTTGAGACAGAACGGTACTTCAAGTAACTTTCTCCAAATAAGCCCACGAGTTTATCCACAAATTTTTGATTTTAGAAAAGATCCGTTTGAATTTTTGCCTTAAAAAATTAAGTCCTCGCCCTCAAAAGTTGGGAGATACGCACATAGAGCTACAAATATAAACTATTGGTAACATTTTTACATGACCACCGGTGGCAAATGGATCAACGCACGTTGTGAAGCATTACGATATAAGAATTTGTAGAATACTGCCTATATGTTTACTCGCACGTTGTAATTCGCTAAATTTAAGAGGTTCCTTAAGGAACCGAGCAACAGCTCTTGAGATAGTTTAGTTGTCTGCGTACGCTACTTTCAACCGTATGACACCATTTCATTTCCTAGGGCTGACGTTAATTCGTCGAATCAATTGGTGCGTGAAAGCGTTGAACACATAAAAACTTAAAAAATATTAGGCACATTTCGCAATATTACAGGAGAATATATTTGTAAGCCTATCCAATCCTGTGGTAATTTTTCGGTCCAACTCCCACAAGGTTTTGTGACAATTGCTCCGTACGGCCAGTAATTAGAGCAACAATAAAGTAATACATATTAACAAATTTATGTACTGTAATTAGCGATACATTCTTTTTAGCTATTGTAATGTTGTATATAATAGGCCGCTGTAGTTCTTCATATGGTCGCTCGCACTTTGTGGTATTCCCAAAACCTTCGTACCCGAAAAATGACTTCATCATGGAAAAATGACATCCATGAACTCTACAAAGTTTCACTATGAATTCTTCTTCGCCAGCACAGTTCTAATGCATGCGATATTTCTATTTTCTTAATTCAGAGGGCACAACGGAAGGAAAGTCTAGCGCGGTCGCCATCCAAATCAACTATGAATACATAGCTACGTACGTGATGCTTAGCATAATTCCGAAGATGATAATACATTACTTATAAATTACTATTTAACTAATCTATTTATGGGTATAAAATTTAGTATGCTCGTGCAGCACTTTGGATACATAAGCCGTCTAGATTGACTAAGATCCTAAAGATTTTATATAACCGATAGATTGCTTATTAGATACAGCCACTATGCATGTATTTTGCCTGTGCTTATACTGACAAAATTACATCGCAAAATCCTAAGTCAAATTTAAGCCAGTAATTTTCGATCCAGTGAACGAGTGATATAAAGCTCAGACTTAACGAAATGAGACAAGCTGACTTAACCTAGGTAGGAGTTTATCTCACTGCTTGAGCCATATATTAAAATTTAACTCATGCTGACCCAAAATCTGACTATTTTTTGTTGAGCTAAGAAAACGCCGCCCCAATGAGTAAAATTTTGACTAACATAGGTCTTAGAATGTATACTGCGGAAAATAGAATCAATGACGCACTCTAAACTAATGTTTGAATGTTCTCAAACGAATCTGAGCTATACTGTCAGCTCGTCTATAACATCTTGAAGACACATACGACCAAAGGCAGTCATTGCGCCCTAAGAATCATTTAAAACAGTCTATTGCTGTTTGCCTAGAAAAGAACGTTTCGTCTTTCGGCACATTTACGAACGAATGCTACAAGCCAAAGCTATATAGTAAATAAGCAAATAAAAATTCGAATGAAAAATTGTTTGCACCTGGTACCGCAGTATAAACACAGTGATTAAAGAATTAACTAACGTACTAACGGAGTCTGTCTCATACCTGGTTGAGTAGATATGCCAAATTTAACTGAGTCTGAGCCAATCATGATTCAGAGTGAGACAAAGCTGACTCATACTAATGCGGAGTCCTATACCATCGGCAATAGATTTACAGTATTGTATTACGCTTACTGTCTATACGGTAGGGTCACGACTATTCGGGGACAAAAGTTCCACACAGCGGCGACATTTTTACGTGAACACTGCATAAGTTGAAGATTTATTCTGTCTCTGAGTGAGAAATTATTGACCCAAACTGCGTCATTGGTCTTGAGTCAGTTTAACACCAAATCTATTCAGAGTTAAATTTGACTCAGCGTTTTTGCAGTGTATGATTCCTATGTTCAACGTATGGACAGGCATTAACCTAATTATAAGCAAGCCGAATTTAAATATACACTGTTAATCTTAGTATTAATTATTAAAGTCTATATCTCTTTAATAGTAAATACTAAATTTCCTTAAAATCATGCAACTGAAAATATTCCTCAAAATTAAAAACAATTTCCTCTTCTTTTGCACTCCGAAATTTTTGAAAAATGTTTTGTATATACTGCATATTTAGGGTTATATTCCAATAAATATAATACTAAATAAATGGAATTTTAAAATAAATATCTAGGAAGTTTAAAAGGGTACAGATGTCTACCAACACAATATCTAGCAAGCATCGAATTGCATTCTTTAACTTGTTTTCTCAATAAACTTGCTCTCTTTATAAATTTATTTCTAAACCCCGTTTTAAATTACCCACCGCTACCTTTTTTGGTCAGTTTTTCACGTTCTTTCCGATGAAAAAGGTTCAAGCACGCCATTTTCAAAGGATGGATGATTATATGGGGAATTTATTTCCTAAAAATGTTTGACTATATATAAAATCAGTATTTAGCACTTCAAATGACTGGTTTATAATAACTGTTACCGTTTACAAAGCTGAATCATCTTATTTTGGACACATACAATGGTCAGAATCCGAACATATGAAAAAATGCACTTATATAATATGAATCCGGCCAAGGTGGAAAAAAGAATTTAGATTTTATATTTCGGTTTATATCGCACGATTCATTTATCCCATCCAATTGAGCCTCATAAGCATACTATATTATTGCTTGCAAAAGACTATGTTCTGGAAGCAAATTAATATTTCTGATAGCAATCAGTTCACCTGTACGTCGTCTGCCAGTTCGCCTGTCCAGGGGAGTAAATGATCCTGACGCAGGGGAGTAAGTCAGACGAAGGCTAAATTTTCGAAATTGTAGGAACTCATATTTTCCCCTAGCTTTCATATGATATTTCCTAATTTTCCCGTTCTTTCGGTACTTTTCCCTATTTCGCTAGAATTTGGCCCAATTTTGCGCAATTTGCGTAATTTTATTCCAAATTTTTAATAATAATTTTTTCCAAATTTACTAAAATGTAATGTTCATCTTTCATACCTGTCACTATCGTTATTTAAAAAGGAATATTTTCGGAGATATATCAGAAATTTTTCCTCCCTACTGAGGAAAAATTCCTTGTTAGGTAATTTTTCCTCCCTACGTTAGGAAATTATTCCTTGTTATCGTATGGAATAATTGCCTTTATATGTGGAAAATTTTTCCTTCCTGATATAGTTAGCAAACTACTCCTAGTCAAAAGGGCAAATTTTCTTCATATATCTAACAGTTTTTTCCTTGCTAATAGAGATAAGAAATTAATTTATTATTATAATAAGGAAAAATGTTTCCATATGTAGGAAATTTTATCCTGCTAATAAAGTTAGAAAATTATTCCTATTATTATATTGAAAAATTTCCTTCATATGTAGGATTAAAGTCGTAAAGTAAAAATTACTTGGACAGAAAAGAAATTAGTGCTGAATATTCATTACTAACCTCTTTTGGGAATATTTGCCGTATATTTCGTATTTATAATAAATGGATAATTCCCTATGTATAAAACAGAATAATTTCACAAATTCAAAAATTTCCTTCATAGATTAATATTCTTTTAAATTCAGTAATAAAATTTTATAGCAAATATTACCTTTAAAAATATTCAGTGTTAAGATTAAGTGTAATATATACTTATATATATCTTTACAGTCGCAGTCTGTAAATTTCAACAGTTTTACCACACCGTTCTATAAGTTCGGCTGATGTATATACGCTGTAAAAACGGCTGAGCCCAAATAAGTCAAAATTGACTCAAATGCTTCGGTCTCAGTAAAGTTGTGTCATATTTTTTATTTTGTATTTTTTAATCCGTGGGAGTCATATTTCACACATTAAAAGTTAAGATTGGCTCCGACAGATAAATTTCCTGATCTGCATATCATCAAATGTTACTGTGATTTGCTAGAATTTCTGGAATTTGGGCGGTATAAATCCAACTATTATTGCTACTTGTTCGGTAGTAAACGACTTATGTGCGTATTACAAATATACTTTAATATTTGTATATATAGAAATTTAATACTGTAGTAAATATGTCTGGCTTTTTAGTCAAATATATACACCTACTAAATCTGACAAGGCTGAAATTTTGTCGCCCGGCCCGTTCGAAGTCGACGTTGTCCAGTTTGTATATATTGTGGTGTTGGAACACCGCGCGAGTAGGACTGAACCACAAGTTAAAATTTTTATCGCTAATACACATCAATCCGGTGAGAAAAGCGCGAGGTATTTTCAGTCGGCTTATTCGATATCAAAGTCGGACCATACGGTCTAGCCATTTTGCAAAGCGATGCGGGGCCAAAATTTTCATTTCTAATATTTACAATGTTTTAGTTTCCGATTAATGGAAGTGTAAATAATGTTTTAGTTAAAAACACTAAGCGCAAAAGGCTCTGGTAAGTAGCGAGACCGGTACTACCTTAGATTGGATTTCATATGCAAGGCTTGTCTTTGCTAAATATACTGTCATAATATGCTATCATACATTGTCTAAGACCGCGGCGTAACGTAATTTATCATCACTCAGGAACTTTTCTTTTCAGATTTTGAACAGTACAAATTATATGTACAACCGTACCGGTCCACCCTTAATTTAGAAAAAAACCTAAATAAATCGGGTATAGTATAGCGGTTACATCTAGTTCTTTTAACCTTTTCTGTTCATAGCACTTTTGTATCCATGATACACTGTAATCAAGATAAGCAAGAACATCTTGTTTGGGGTTTTCAGCAGCAATATTGAAATATTGGCCCGTGTCGCCCTTAAGTCCGTAGTTTATCGTTAGAAAATACAGCTTAGCGTTGTTCATATTACACTTTTACAAGAATATTGCATCGCCACTGATGGCTACAATTAAAACCTCTGTGACGCTGCCCAATTAGTTACAATGGATCGCAGTAGAGGTAATATTTAGTTAACAATCTTTGTTTGGTACATAGAGTAGGCGGACGAAAAGATTTTGAAAACCAGCCATTTTTCGAATGGCTCTTGTGGCAATGGGAATTCTTATTCTCAACTTTGATCGGCAGTTGGATCTTGTGTCATTTAAATATGATCCCATAGCTAATGGCTGTTGGCGCTTACAATATTTAATTACGATAAAAAAGTATCTATATTTCTTCTCCCAATTAGACACATCAAACACTTGGTCCACATCTTGATGCCCATCTTTTCGAGAAACTACAGTTTCAAGCAATTTACATTGTAAAAAATAACTTAATATTTCAAAGAGTCTCGACGGTGGTTGTGATCTCTCCACTCATGGCCCTAAGTAGAGTTACTGCAGTGTATACTTAAATTTATATCATTACAAACGCTACATTATCTCATGGCGTCTCCAGGATGCCTGGTTAGGTGCAAATAAACAAGACCGATACATAAGAGACGTTATTTAATAGTAGAGATCGTAATTTAATGTATGATTCAGTTTGGTGCTACCCTCTAAGGAATAGGAGTGTCAGCATTTTTCAAAAATTTAAACATAGGACCCACTCCAAAACCGGGGACATCAGGCAATGAAAATTCAACACAATGACCACGTCTTAAATCAAGATAACACCCCCGAAACCAAGAAGTTGGTTGAAAACCATGTTCGAAAGTTTTACATGGTGATGGGGAAGAGCGTCCCGTTCTTCTTTAGTTTTACATCAACTGGTATTTACTGAGATGCTTATAAATACTATCTAAATGAGTCAACGCTAATATATACTCTATAAAGAGAGGTTATTATGTGTCAAATAGGGCCCTCTTTAACCCCGCTATGCCGGAACCACGTTAACACCGCAAAGTGATTCTACACAGGGACAATCCGGATCGGGCCGGCCTTTGTTAAATGATGTTACTAGTCCAGATCTTGAAAATTTTTGAATCGCACGAATCTTAATTTACAAATTTAGTCTGAGCAAACAGTTAGATGTGCGAACGCACATTACATGCTTTTCAGTCCTCGGTGTTGGTTCACAATCGAGTTAGAAATCTGAGACTGAAGTGAAGAAATCAAATCGCTTTAATACGGGCACGTGGTTTCATTCAACGAGAAGACGTCATGAATAACGATACGCATTCATAATAAAGACCATATTTGTATCGTTTATGTTGTTTGCTTTTCAAAATACAGGTTCGTTTTATAACCCAAAAAACTTGTGCCCAAAATTGAACGTAAAACAGTAGGTCAGCAACGGCAATCGTTTTAAATTGATACATATCACAATCAAGAATAATGATCATACCATAACGTTCTTAGCATTGGAGAACTGCTGAATTCTTCTGAAAGGAACGGGATATGTTTCAATGGGATCGTCGGATTAACACCATTTAGTCTTTTCAAAAAAAATTAGACATATGTAACGCAATATATTAGCAAATGCTATGCCATTGCCAGCGTATAAAATATGTGCATAAAACCTTAATCGTATAAAAAATATAATTTCATCGCTATACGGTCCCATGTAACCTTTAGAGACCTGACGTTATATAGTTTGAAAAACAGCTTAGGGTGGGGAAGCAGACCTCGAATTTAGTTTAGCAGGAGTGGAAGGTGATTCATGGGTTGTGGGTCGCCTTTTTGGTGGGTCACCGTGGGTCATGGTCCTGATACAGTGGGTCGTGGGTTACATCGCCTCGAGTCCATGGACTAAATTTCCAGCTTGTGTTTCGGCTCGCGCACTTTCTATATATGACGAAAATGCACCAAGGCATAAACAATGCGGCGTGACCTTAGTATCTGTTTTCATTTTAGTTGTACTTGCGCTATGATAAATTATATTTTGACACAGTTGTACATATTTTTTGATCTAGCTCAAAAATGTGGAAGGTTATTTTCATACTGTATTTTTATCAGCAAAATTTTGAAAATTTTAGTAATCACTTCACCCTACGTTTATGTAGTTATCATTTCGCCAGCAAAAATAAATTACTAGCTGGTAACAAAGCGATGGAAAACGGAGTGATTGTAACTAATGCAGCTTTTACGTTTTATAAACTGAACACCAGGTGGAAGTTTCGTCCCTGTATGATTACGACCATACCATGGTGCATGGTTGTCAAAAAATCATATTACGTAACATAAATGACAGTGTCACGGACAGCGTGTCTTATATACTATGGTGTTGTGTAACAGCCCGAGTTTTTGGAAATCTTAACTACTTGCTAAAGGCTACAACAATGTGAATAAATTTAACTTAACGGGCGATCGGATACCGGTGGAGCGTGATCCTGGCATTAATTGATGCATAACTTATTGTTGTCGTAAAATAAAACTATGTTATCGTTGTATGGTGTTGGTAAAATCACGCTCCACCAGCCCGAGGTGCGCGGGGTGATTTTCGTACCACTCTAGAGCACCGGTAGGAATATCCGGTCGACCTCACAATATTAAAACTGTACGATGTTGTCGCGTGTTATTAATATATGATGCCGTGTATAAGGAAAAGGCTACGCGTTCGGATGAACCGGGAACGGTGAAAGAACTTGTTACGATCCCTCGGTCGATGGGGTGATTTTGGAATCCCCTGGTTGATCCTGGTGCGCTCGCCTACAACTCGTATTATGTTTAGCGATTTACAGTGTATGATCTACTGTGCGTCAAGACAGGTTAGGGTAAAAGGCAGAAATTTTAGAGCTCTATTCGATTAGAGTCGCGGTTTGAAGCGATCGGACTACGGGAGGATTTGTCCTGACACGCAGGGGTGAAGATAATCTGTTGTACTTATAATTTTGTAACATTTAGTGGAATGAGAAACTGAACGGTTAGAAGAAATCGAAAACGACAAAAAGGGAACATCTTTTTATGTGCTAAGATATATTCGTAAATTTTGGGTTCCTCTTACAAAATGGGCTACCTAGTCCTAGGGAACTATTATTAGGGGCTCGTAAGGCCCCAAAATCACTCATTTGGGCAACCTATCCCTCACCCGTAAATACTTAAAGACCCCCAACCAGGCGCTTAGACACCCAATTTTCAAAGCCACCGGGAACAATCAAAACAACCCAAACTTTCCAAATTTTTAGCCCCACGCCTCCACCAGGTCTCATACTGATCATTTTGCCTAAAATCGGGGCCACCCACCCCCACGGGCCCGCCCAGGACCCGGACAATCCACCTCTGACACGAAATTTTATCGCTCTCGCCACATAAAACGGCATCTAACAGGCCTCCTATGGTATATACATCAAATTTATTGTTTTTATCAGTAGGCAACCAGCCAAGGCATGGATATGATCCCGCCCCCGGCCGCCTACTCCGTTCCATTATTCAAATATCCTAAATAAACCAACAAAATTTTCACGCCGGCCTTAAAACGCCGATATATTTTATTGTTTTCGAAACCTCGCAGCGACCAGCGCTAGGTTTAGGTTGTTTACGTGCTCTTTTGGCACATTTCGGCCACTGTCCATAACTGAACAACATATTTTTCATTCGGCGGCATACGCATATACGTCGGCGACGAAATCTTGATGTTTTGGGGGCGCTTATCAGTTATCTTTGTTGTTTGTAATTGTATGTCGATTTATTTTCAGTTTAAATGTTTGTATGCCACTGGGGAATATTGTAGAGAAGACGGTTTTTCTTCCTTTCAAGTTTCACCGCTTTTGAGGGCATAAGATGGACTGAGAAAAAGAGGGGGTAGAACCAAAGTATAAAAGGAGACTACCCGTTCTAGCATCGGGACTAGTGGACACCTAGGTTTTGGCAGTTTGGCGGCTGTCGCTAATGTGTGAATTTTCTAGCTCATTTTAGCTTGCTATGACTAGCGCTTGGTTTTCTCAGCTTTCGCTTTACACAAGTGGGTTCTTCCCGCACAGCTGCGGCGAAGAGTTTCGCCTGGTTTTCTTTTGCTTGCTTTCAATCACGCCAGGGCCACCCTTTGCGGGCGTTGGGGTGTCGGAAGAATGCCCTGCGCGCTCATAAAGGCCGTGCCCAGACAAATTTTGGAAATTGACAAATTACTCGGTGAAATTACGTTCTGCCGCATTCTCGACTGGTTCCCCGCCCATCGGATGGCATCTTTGTGATGTTTTGCAGGTACGATGGGTGTGGCCCTTGGTTCTTGAAAAATTTTAAATAGCACGTTTCACGGGGAAATAAACAGAGGAAGATTTTGCACGTGTGCTAGAGAGAGAAACCTAGGAAAATCGCGAACCGGGAGGCAGTCGCGATCACAGTCGCGGTTTTACAGCATCGAAAAGTTCACCATTAAATTAATTTGACGAGTGCGCATTTTCGACATGAGTCTTGTCCGGGGACTTAAAAATTCCCCAGGCGACGGTGGCACGCGGCTGGCTCTATCAATAATGCAACTCTGGCTACCTAGGGATAAAGATTTAGATCGAATAGAAGCAATGACAGGACGTGGTCGTTTGTACAAGGTGTCAAGAGTAAGGTTATATTTCTTACGCCAAGGCTATTCGTTCAGAGGTTTATAGGGATCAAGAGGTGCAAACGATCGCGAACCTGGTAAGAATAGCGTTTTTTGAAGTGCCCACAAGCAGTTAGAAAGAGGTGAAGTCGGCTGTGAACCACGAGAACTGGTTCCATATTACAAGCTAGTGTGGATCGCTCCCTTGTGGCGGGGATCTAGCCTGCTCTTTAATAACGCACACCGTGCTCGCATGCAGGTTTTTGGAAGTGGCTCGCTGTCCACCTGACGCAGGTGTTAAATGAAATGATTTTAGGACGTAGACTCCCTAACCATGCCTCTATGATGGGATCTCCGTCGGAGTTATACTGTCATCGTCAGAAGCCGGGAGGCGCGGGCCACGTCGTCTTGTGTACAGGAGACGCGGCATTGACTTCCCGTTAATGACGGCCCGTATAGATCCACGTTCATTTGGGGAAGTCATGGAAACAGTGTAAAGGTGGTCGCGGACGACTCCAGACTTTTTGAAGAAGTTGTAAACCAAGCATGGTCAAGTCATCGGTTGGGCGAAAAGGGGCCACGAGTCTCTGGAGTATAAATGGCTAATAGAACTATTTTCTCACTTGGATTCTCAGGCCCGTGTAAGCAAAATGACACAGAGTAACGGTCACATTCAGTTGTCTCAGAAGCGAGAAATTCATATCACGATAACGTGCTGTATTCATAAGTAACCTACGCGGTACGCCCCACTGTAATTGTAGCAAGTGTGATTGGTTTAAATCCTGGTACAATCGTGTTGGCATTGTTGTTCAGTAAATAGCTGAAGTGGTTGCACTTGCTTATCAGCGATAAACTATTCGTTAAGATTAAATAATTCGAACTAGGTCTAGGTTCCTGCGATGTAAAAGGATGTTTATATGACTGACAACCTTAAGGTAGGCCTATGCAGAACCTCGAGATAATAGATAACTCGCCCTGTCCCTGAAACTACAGAATCCAGGAACATCTTCAAAATCCTAACATGCCTCACTGAAAAAACCCACTGAAAGAAAAGAACAGGGTCTTGCGGGCAGCTCCCCAGTGCCCTAATATACTAAGTTTACGCTTTTGACGATGGTGAGCATGCTTGTTTATGGGATCTTCAAATAGTCTGGGACAATAGGGCATATAAGCCTAGGATCACGGATCATACTAAGCTAAGGAGGGAAAGGAGGGTCAGCCTTACTACCTGTAAGCAGGCTTAAGGGTTGACCCTTCCTCAGGGGGACCTCCATACCACTAGATATGTGGGCCGATATAGGGGCCAGGCCGAACACCCTGGCAAACCCGCCGGCAGCCTACTAAGCTAAGCGGTTCCCTTAGGTCATCCGGCAGATCATCAGGGACTCGTGGAAGCCGGGATTGTCCGGGCACCACATCAAGAAAAACGGTGGTGCAGCTGGGATCCCTTGGGGCCAGAACCGGTCCTAGTACAATAAATAAAGTGGGGGCCACGCCGTAAGGCGTCAATAAAGTTTTTGGAACAAAGGTTTTAAAAGCAGTAGGTGAAGGACCTCTCGAACACACCAAATTCCTAGCCTCATTAGGACTTTGCTATTTAGTATAGTCAATTGCCATGATTCGCTCAGTCTATTTAAAGTGTTTTATAATATTATTCGCTTTGTGCGGTGGAGTTAAAGGCCTGGTGCTTGCAGGCACCCATAACCGTAACTAAAGAGTAGGCACATGCGTTCCATAGGACAGCGCGACTGGTCGGTGTTTTGCTGAACTAAACATGACACCGCATACCATCGGAGCGTGGGTTGTGGTTAGCCTTTAACATTCAGAGAGAATTCTAACTGACATCTGCGCTACCTGGACCGTGTGAGCCTTAAGTAAGCATTTATTGTGCAGCGTCGGTGAAAAGCCGAATGGACCGAAGAACCATAGTATGAAGCGGTGGTTATTATATATTGACATTGTCTTAATTTTGGAAAACGCGTTCTTCATTTTAGGATAATTGCAAATTGTGTTATCAAGCTATTGGTGTTGGCCGGTATCGTAGATCAGTATATCGTTAAAGTAACGGACTGTTGAAGCAGAATTCTACATTTGCCTGAATTAATAATTGACGTCTACCGACTTATTTCTACAGGCATTCGCTGCAGTGTTGGTCACACACGGCGATGAGAATTGGCACGTCATCGCTATAATCCGTATATATTTATTGGGACTACAGCGTAACTATATTCGTCGAACATTCGGTGGGTTTCGGATATTACCACGCTGAGGATTCGGGAATTGTTCGCCGACATCGAGTGTGCTACTCAACAGTCGTTAGTGCCTGACTGCCGTCCAGATTTGACTTTGCCGAGACGCAACCGTGAACCGTGGACTGACCGGATTGGAAGGGAAACGCCGCCAAAGCATTAAAGACAGTGAAGATTTGTAAGACAATGTTCAGTACATATATGTGTTTTTATTTGTGTATAGAATCGTGAAGTATCTTATCAAATCATGTAATTGTAAAATAACCAGTTATATAATAGTCAATCGTGTGCGTTAACGACGAAAGTTAACTGTTGTCAATTATCGCTTTATAGTAGTGCGAACATACATACGAACCGCGTAAGCAGTAGTGCCCAATCCAAATTACATGAAGACTTAGCGGGGTAGTATGTAATTGTCTAGCGTTGTAGATCGACCACCGAAAAGTTTTATTTATTCCCGTCCGTGCGTGAAATTTTGCTTTTGAGGAATCTACTGTGTCTAAAACGCTTACTGAAACTAGGTTTAAACGACTCAGAGCTAAGAACAATCGGACTACCGAGTGATGTACTACTTGTGCTGCGGTTCTTATGAATCTGAACCACCGTTTACGTGGACTAAATGAAAATTAGCTAGTAACGTCGATAAGTAAACTCGCAGACCGTATTTTTACATCGAGTTGGTATAAGCGAAGCGAAAAGTACACACGACCAGCCACATATTTAAGAAGTAGGTACACGAGTATTATAGTGAACTCGAAGCTTGCTTAACAGCAGAAATTCTGCTAGTAAAATACACACGTATATCTAATTATACATTTAACATCCGTGCTCAGGTCAGGTCTGAAACACGGACGCCCTACAGCTTGACACAAATAAGTATTATCAATAAGTCGGAATTCAAAATGTCATTACCAGCGAGCGCAAATAGAACGGCGATTAGCGGCACGTCAGCAACAAGTAATGTAGGATGTGGCACGACCACCACGGCTGGTAGTACAAACGGACCAAACTCCACTGTACCAGGAGACCCACTAGTATTAATCCTACAGCAGCACCCTACGGACAACGACAACGTCACCAATCATACAAGTGCGAGACATCCCACCGTTTTCAGGAGCTGACGGACAGGACTTTAAAGCCTGGTTAGCTACGTACGATAACCTGACGGATGCGAATGGATGGACGCTTGATCAGAAATTAATTTGCTTCCCGACTGGGTTATTAAAGGGAGAGGTGCCTAAGATCTATGGGAGTCTCTCAGACTGCCAGAAACAAGCGTATGAAGCCCTTTGCTACAACACGGGTTTCATGTATTCCTCCTAGCAGCGAAATGACGACGCGTTGATCACGTTACGCATGCGCATACAGGGAGACCGAGAATCGATCGCTATGTACGGACTTGACCTTCAAAACTTAGTGGACAAAGTATTCCCGGAGGTCGAATGTGAACAGCGTAACGCGCTACGGCAGCAATTATGAGACAAGGACTGAGAAAGGAGCTAAAATCTTGCGTAATAGGGAAAACTTTTCCATCTTTCAAACACATGCTGGATAAGCTTAAGTATAAGGAGGACGCGCTCGTTGCGTGCCAGAAGGAGGTGATCGAAGTACCGGTGCGCAAAAGCACCCGGTCTAACACAGTTAATTACATGACACAGGGAGGTGAAAATAACCAACTAGTAGACCAAATACGTGAGGCGCTAAATGAGAACAAGCGCACCACAGTCGGCAGCGATGCTACTATCGCTCGGCTCGTCAATCTACTAGATAAGCGTAGCGAGCAACACCAACTAATTGCTGATTCACAGAATAATGCGGCCATCTACTCGAAAATTTTTGTTACATACAACTTGTCGTATGTATCAGGGTTATATACGACATGTAGTATGTAACAGTGTTACATACGACATGTCGTATGTAACAGAGTTAATCACGACATGTCGTGTGTAACTGCGTTATACAATACGTGTCATATAAAACACTGGAGTACCTGCAACTTCCAACCTAAATACCTCTTTAGCTGAAGAACGGTGAAGGTCGGGTTAATTTGGAAATTCGCGGCTATTGAAACATACGCATATAGTGATTCAAGGTTCAGGAACGGTGAACCTATGTGCTAGTCTCTTGATAAATATTGCGCGATATTGCTAGCTCGAAGACTAACTCAAATATTTCTAAATCCCATCTTGTCGGCTTTACAATGTCATTTTATTTTTCACTTACATTCGCATTGTGTGTCATCATAATATGATGGTGTCTTCATTTTTATCTGGTGCCTTTGGAAAGAATTATAACCTGATATGTTGGCTAACCACAAGTGCCTAAACAGAGTGTTCAACAACAGAGTTACATACAACATGTCGTTAGGCCAACCACATTCTGACAAAGCCGACTTAAAACGACCTGCTTTACTCCATTTGCAATTTAAACCATGTTCGTGATCACACTTTGCATTAATGCGGCATAATGGCTGCTATAACTTTTATTTACAGAAAGGTTTGATTCTATTTGCAATCCACCCTGTTTAAGTCGAAAAGACACAGTTAATCGTCGAAATAATTAATCTTTATTTTATACTACTTTTATTTTCAAATAAATGACACACTATTGTTTGCTTAATAGTAAGTTTTCGAACTTTTTAGCTAATTTACGAACAATTCATACCATTTTTGAGCAAGTTTACAATTGGCTTCTTGTACTGTCAAGTATTACGGGAAATTCGGAAGTAGCTATATATTCTAATTTGCGTTGATAAGGGCTATATTACTATATTTCTAAATGTTGTAAAATATTTTGTGAAATATATTTAAATATATTAAATAAACCCACTGTTTAGTCATCAATTAGTCATTTAATTTCGTTCGATATTTACTGCTCCCGTTCACAGCCCACCAATAAACCACGCAACGGCCGTGCGAATATAAATATATTTTCATTTCCAAAATTCCGTATTATCAGTTCATATTCATTCATTGGGTGTCGTTTTACTCTGTGTACAAAGTGTACTTTATTCAACTGTAAAAGTGACGAAAATGTGCCCTTTAGTCGAAGGCGAACAGCTCCGACCATATATTCGCGACCACACTGGCAAAAACAGGTTTTTAGGGTTCTTAAAAAATTTCCAAATATCGGGGGAAAATGGCAAAAATAATACGAAAATTGGCAAAAATCGAAGAAAAATTTTGATCGATTTTGAGTCCCTAAAAATTTCAGAAATTTATCCAACCTTACGACTGTCCCCGATGGGCCTTCGGAGCACATCGGTGTAAGGTGCAATTTGAAACTATTGGTTGTTTCAGATCTTTTTGTTTTCAAATATATCAATGCTAGATTTTCTAGAAATAATTATATGCCACAACATTGCACCCTATAGTTGGGGTCATTGATGTTAATTAAATATTTTGTATATCCGAAATGTCATTAAATGTTCAATTGTCTTCAATTCGAGTAAGATACGGTTGCAGTCCTGCATCTGTTTCTTTGAAAGCAGTCAAAGGTGATTTGGTATTAGACTATTGCCAGACTGCATATCAGATGCATCAATTTTCAATCATAAATCTGTAGGCCCCATTGAATAAGTGGGTTTAACACTTTAATCAATAAGTGGTAATATCTGCTTAAATTTACACAACTTTATACATCAGCCCGTCGAAACCGATGAATGACTTGTTATACGTGCACAGGAGCAAATTCAACTACATCACACGACATTAAGTGAAAGGATATATAACCCACCTCTGCTTTCCTCTGTAAACTAAGTTTAATTGACTGTTACATACGACCTGCCGTATGTAACACTGTTACATACGACATGTTGTATGTAACAAAAATTTTCGAGTGGATGGGCGCATTATTCCGTGAATCAGCAATAAATGAAATGATGCAGAATAACGGAACACCGTCGCTAGGCGCCATCGCAATACCAACAGCAATGCCAGTAGCAAATCAGTGTTGCCGATGTGGTTATCTAGGGCATTTCGCGAGAGAATGTCCGTATTTCCGAATGGATATGTACGATCCATTGCAAAATGAGTATACAAGCTTAGCCACGCGAGCAGCGCTTAATTACATTTACAATGCACCACCAGCAATCGCTAGCGAATATGCTAGGCCACCACCACAATACAACAATCACCGTCGTTATCGGGTAGTTGAACCTAGAAGCGGAGGACGATATTCACGGCGCGACGATTGGAACAATACGGCTAATCAGAGGGGATACATCGGCTATGGGCACCAAGGGTATTATCACCCGAGCCTACAACATATACATTTGGAAATGGCGGTCAGACCGAGTATTATATCAGATCTCGCGGACGTAGTACAAACGGGTACAACCAACGAAGTATCGGGTATAACCCAACATTCGACCGACGCTATGCCGGACCACCCCAACCATTGTCGGCAGAAACAGCACCGTTTCGTCCGCGCACGCCCAGTAACGGTTGGAATAATGGAAATCAATTGGGAGCGGTGCCTCGAAATAGACCTACGCAGGCACCAATAAATAACAACGATCGAGTTGACCGTCGTAATGCAGGCGTAATGTCAGTAACCAGAGCAGCAGGTCCTGAGCTAGCACACCGCTTAGATGTCATGCGCCATGAGATGTCTACGCTAGCAGAACGCGCTGGAGCTAGCTTAGGCACCCGTTCCGCACAAGTCAACATGATGGTTAGTGAGGATTAGATAACGTATGAACAGGATAACCCAAATTTTGAAGTGGAGTATGAATATCCAAATGAAATCGAAACAGAACCAGGTTCACATCAAGTAGACTTATTACAAACAAGTAGGGACATACCACGAGAATGGTCACAAGCGATCGGGTCGCGGAGTGGCAACAAAGCAAACCAAACATATGAAGAAGAAACACTTGAATATGGAGAATAGAGATATAGCAAAACACAAAGCAATACTGAACCCATACGGCGCTCGGCTTTGTCGTTTCCAAACCCTGGCGCGCAGGGTGTGACCCGAGACTCTGTTTGTAATGGTTGGCCAACCAGCATATGTGTATATCCCGATAGGAAGCCAGCTCGAGGAGATGATGAGTACCGAGATATCGAGCAGAGGAGTGAGAGGGGAGGTGGAGTTGAGAACCTAATGGAACCAAAAGAACCTAATGTACCTAATATGCCGAGTGAGAAATATGGGAGATGGCCGCTCGGACATCGGCGGCCGATTAATAGGGCATCCGTGTCTGGCAATGACCCCAACGCTGGCACGTGTAACCCATCTCAGGCGGCAGTATATCGGATTAAACCTAATGGACTAGCTTTAATGGAACCTAAGAACCTAATGGATGGAGAACCTAATGAACCTAATGGAATGGAACCTAGAAAGACGCCGTTCGGACTTCGGGGGCCGATTAATAGGGGCGCGTGTCTGGTAATGGCTATAACGCCGGCACGGTAACACCTGGTGAACCCGCGAATTTTCCTGAAGCCCAGTTAATGGTCGAGGGCGATGGAGAGGAAAGACCTCGCCTTATTTAAAATTGTATGTGTGTAGTATGGTGTAATTGCATGAATGATGTTGCTGAAGTGGTTGATTCAAGGGTTGTTGTAAGCGCGGAACAAAAAGAACTTGCACATGAAGTAGTGAACCTAGTGGAACCTAATGAACCTGCGGAACTAGCGGATACTGAGAACCTAAGAGAACCTAATCTAGCGGAACCTAGCGGAAGGAATGGAATACCAAGGAACTTAATGGAATGGAACCAAGAACCGAGGAAATTAAATGAACAAAAGAACTTAGCGCATGCATCCAATGGAACTAAACTGACTTTCACCAACTTAGGGCGGCCGTGTGAGGCTCCTGTAGCTTTTCAACCGACAGGGGAAGACCGTAAAGTACACTTGTCAGGTGTGATGGAGACCTTCGGAAAACGGGTCAGTCCAATTGTCCTAGCTCCGTTCAAAATTCGAAAGCGTATGTGTACCCTAGTATCTTTAGAGGCCGGGGAAGACCGTAGAGGACACTGGCCAGGAGAAGGTAGGCGTCGGGAAGTGAGCTGTCCTAATTGCCCTAGCTCCGTTTAAAATTATAATTTGTTTGTAGGACATAAGTCGAATAGAGTTCGGTCCGTAAGTGTAGGCGCCACCAGATCTGAGCAGGTCAGGGATCGGGGCATTTGTTTGTTGTTGATCAACCTATCCACCCGGCAGGTGACCGACTGCAATCAGGTCGGAGGCGGTATGTTTGAATCATGTGCAGAGCCGGGAGGGGAAGCTGTTCAACTCGAGAGTGAAAAGGGTTTCGGGCTACATGAAGACGTCGAGCCGAGTGCCGAAAATATTTCAAGCGCAGCAAATCATGATAATCGAGCTAGTATATGCGAAATCAAGGATAATAAAAAGTGGAGTCTACTAATCAAGGAAGAATAATGCTGACAAGGAAGAACCAGTAATAACCAGTAAAAGTTCGAAAGTTGTGATAATAGCGCCAGAGTCAACAAAGTGGTAGGAACGACAAACGAAAGGGATAGCCAGCAGCAGGGGAATAAAACAGAAATCGTAACATGTCGACTAAGCACAGCGGAAGCCCGTGAAATAGTAATCAACCCAACCGGATCGCCGGTTGACTTGATGAAAGTAATCGAACAAGCATTAAAATCACCTGAATCGTTGGGAAGTGTACCAACTATAGGAAGAGTTAGTATAAGTCCCACGATTAACAGCATAGACACAGACTTGATAGAACATAACTACAAATTGGATCAAAGGAGTACACGAACATATAAACAGCAGCAGTTAGATATCATATTAAGAAAATTGAACGCGTTAGATAACACTAGCGAAACGGTAGAGCCCCTAATCCTGCAAGGATTACCCGACAAGAAGGGGTCGGATTCAGAATTCGCGCGCGCAGTCAAACCAGAGTGCCATGGAAAACTTCCTCACTACATTATCGCACTGCCTAAGTTACGTTTCGGTGAAGAGCGAACACCAATAAAAACACTATTTTACCGGAGGATCATAGCTGTGTCCGAGAGGATATGCCATGCCCATCAGTTGCTCAGGATCCGAGTAGCTGAGACGGCCCGAATCGACCGACGGTGGGACGCTGCCGTTTTGTCGGGGGCTGTTAGGGTTCGCATATCCGTTCCTACATACTATTCCAGGCATGCACGTCAGTAGTTGCATGTTGAAAAACCAAGAGGGACTCTTGGAAATCGTTGCCCCAGTTATCAACTCCATGAGCATCACACAAGCAGTCACTGAGGTGTATCGATCTCAAATTTCTATTCTCCAGACATGCATCGTGTGCAAGGAACGACACAACCTAAACTTCATACCTAGAAAGGAGTGTGCGTTCACTACCTATCATGGCGAATGGGATTATACTGGGAACCTGTCCGCCGATTATAGGACGATTAGAAGAGATGGGACAGTATCCATTCGACCAGGCAGCACACAGGGATTGCCCACTGCCTATGAACTTATAGCGTATAGGAAAGCCAACTTGGAGTTTCTAGAAACCGTAATAAGCGCAACCTACATGTTGGATAACCTTGTTACGGAATTCGACGAATCCGGACCCAAAGTTCCGGTGCTGTCAATACACCACATTGTATACGCTATAATGGCTAACGCACTTTTCAGGAAAGTAGGTAGCAAACAAAAGCGCGAAGAACTATTGTACCTGCGACTATTGCGCTTACGCAAGCCCGCTCAAAACATCTGGCAGAGTGACTTAAACGAAGACATGGACCAAGTCCCAAACACGGACCATCACGCTGACCTAACCTTCATCGACGAGTAGGAGTTTGAAAGGGAGTTGCGTGCAGCACTCAGTGACGCTGGCGAGGACGAACCCGACATGCCCGCAATTGACGACCTCATCTCCGAGTTAAATTTCTCCGCGGACAATGAAAATGTCAGTTATGAACAGGACATTACCGTTGGAAGAAGTGATCGGGCATCGCGGACCGGGTCGGTACGGCCTTCCTCAAACGAATTAGGACAGAGTGTAAAACCTACGGACGAATTGCTAAACCAAGGAACTAAAATCATGGGACTACTAATCGTTTTGCTGATCTTCCATCAGCTAGGGCAGACCCACGCAAATGCTATGCCTTTTTCCGACCAAGTAGCACGCCTAGGAGCTATGGTAAATCAAGAGGTGGGCACGCTGATCGAACCGCAGGGCTTAGTGATAACTGCTTCGCAATCCACCTTTCTACCAATAATTTTACGGCTATCTTTAGATGGGCTGCAACCGAGTCGGCAGGCAACCGCTATGGCATGGTGTGTATACACTCCACGGAGTAGACCTTGCCTGAGAAACTGCTGCCACAACTCAAATTATACTACCATGCCGGATTTACAGCAAAAAGTTCAAGAATTAGCAAGAGAATTAAGGAGTACATATCAAGGTGTTTTGGACACCAGTTATTATATGGCACTGATGCGGGAATATTGCGAGGCAAATGCTCATCTTTGTGAGGAACCCAAGGTTCGAAAGAAACGATTTCTCGCTGCATTAGCTGGAGCCGCAGGTGTTGTAACGGGATTTCTAGGTGTAGGCGTAGCTTTTACTAATGCAGTACATCTTAAGGATTTAAATAAGCAAGTACTCGCGCTATCCAAAGAAATGAGAAACACTTACAATGTCGCCTATGGTAACTCGCGAGCGATCATGGAACTGACGCAAGCCAACGACGAGCTTTACTCATTCTTACATCATGAAATGCAGGAGATGGTCACCATGCTTAATCAGGTAAGGTGCCAAAGCAACGCTACGTGACTGAGGTCCACCGCGAGCTAGTTAATCACAGGTTCGGCACCAGCCTTCGATCATCGATCGACGCCGTCATGGAAACCATGATGAGCGGCCAACTTTGACCGAAGGTAGTGGACGTATCCACGCTAAAGAACTTATTCCAAAAGAACTCACAGATAGCAGAAACCATCTTAATACGCGAGCCAGCCCTAGCTTACCAATTTGGACAAATCTATCGAATACATATCGATCTAGGATCATTTAAATTTGCATTTATACTGCGAGTTCCATTAGTCACTTCGAACGACGTCTGACCCTACTTTCGAATATACAACGTTAGCTGGAATGTCCCAGAACGCAGCGCTCACATGAAATTACCATTGCCTGATTACGCTACTCGGGTTGAACGAGCGAGTTACGAAGTATTAAATTTACACGCATGCAACACGCGGCCAGGCATTGCCTTCTGCGAAATACATGCATTAGCAACGGACCATACATCGCGTTGTTTGGACTGGATCATTATGGGTGAAGATTCTCCAGAGGAAGCTCGTCAACTCTGGAAGAACGGTGCATTGATCGGACCAATGGCTAACCATACCGGCGTCTATACCACAGCACAAGGAGTGTTGATCCGAACCGCTGAGCGCAAGCCCGTCGTCTCCAAGAAGAAATATCTTAGCCACGTGACCCGAGGACAAACGATTAACATCGCCGATAACGGGGTTTTGTGGCTGTCGCATAATAACTACACCTAGCTCGGGGTTGCGCCACTTATGCTGGCTAGCATGGTCGACACGCAAGAAGTCACGGTACACGCTGGACCTAACATCACTGTCACTGACTTTCCGGATATACCCCTCAAACCGATTGCTTGGAGTTCGCTGGAACATGCCAAAGCGACGAACCTGCAAATCCAGCAAATAGCAGATGAGCAGTTGAAGCACGTAATAGACTTCCTATATATCACTACAACTGGAGTAAGCTCCTCAACTATGGATGTTCATTGTGCTGGTAGTTGTTGGCGTGGGGGCAATAATTTACTTTAGGAAGAAAGCTGGTTTCTGTCCTAAATGCATAAAAGGACGCCTACAGCGCTGGTGCCAGCAACGACCATGTGGCCGGACGGAACCAAAACGACTTGAATTGAGTATCAAAACCGAAAATAAGTATGGCACTGCAAACACGCCTCGTCCAACGGTTTCCGCCCCAGCTGCCTCCACGGAACATTTGGAATTGCGAACACTGAGCCCTCGTCGGTCAGCCCGAATAAACGCCACCAGCGAGGACGAAAGCGTCGTGCTGGTAGAGCCCACCGAACTATTTGCTGGGTCTGAGCGATCCCCATTTAGAGACATCGCACAGTAGCCTACAACCGACAGGTCAACGCAATATATCACATGGACGCACCCTTGCTAATTGCTTTTATATATCGCACACCGGTACTTACATTAATAGATACCGGTGCAGACGTTTCTACAGTATCGCAATACCTGGTTAATAAATTAGGTCTCTGTACCTGTTGAGTATATCGCTGATTATTCGGTGTTGAATTTTCATTCGAATGGTGGAATTCAAAACTTATATCAGATATCTATGACACAGTTGCCGCTGCGAACAAGATTTCTGATTACATTCTGAGACCAAACGTAATAATTTTTTAAGCGATCAGTTCTTGGTTTCTGCGTTCAAGTCTAAAATATAGCAACCGAAAGTGAATGAAGCATACTACCTTAATTATTGTGTTTATTTCGATGCCGATTGTCCTTTTTCATGTTTCTACAGCAGGCAATTTGTATTGTTTAAATAAAATTATTGTTCAAGTTGTATGTTGAATACAATAAATATTTTACAGCAGTCTCCAACCGCGCCCTGACGACTCCACTAGGATAGTATCCGCCACTAAGCAGGAACTAGCACTGGACGGCAGTATAAGCGTGCCTTTGTCAATCGCGTCCATAAAGGTACAAACGGAATTCTTCGTCACTAAAACAGCACCGTACCATTGCATCATAGGAACAAATTTCATGTCCCAATTAAGATGCATTATAAATTTTAAGGAGCGTTGCTTAGTGAGAGCCGTAGATGAGGAAGAGGCTAAGATACCTTTTGCAGGCCTGGAACGTTACGACCCACCACTAATCGCAGTAATGTGTCGCAAGCTTACCACCACAGAACCAAACACCGAAACATTTATTAATGCGATACCTGAAATATCTGAAACCGGTGTAGGACCGGCGCTATTCGTGTCCGCACCGGAAATGGTCGATATCGCAATGGCACATGCATTAGTTCTAAGGAGCCAAAGAACCATACCAATCGCAGTAATTAACTTCAGACACACACCGGTCACTATCTACGCCAGGCAAACAATAGGTCATATCGAAACAATGATTAACACCACCGTGCAATTCTTGAAACACACAAACAAAAACTTGATCCGGTACGAGGAGCACAAGCCGGCTAAACAATTAAATAACATCACCGCGCATCCTGAAAGGATTATCCAACATATAGAGGCAGGGAAACGGTCAATTTACCATGAAAGAGCTCAGACGGTATTAAGTAAGATCGACTTTGACAAGACCCTATTGTCTCCGTTTGAGCTAAAGCAACTGAAAACCGCGATCGCTGAAAATACAGACGTCTTCAGTACGCATGATTTCGACCTAGGACGCTACACTGAACATAGGCAGCGCATAGAGTCCGGAGATGCTAAGCCAATGAAGCAAGCACCGTATCGACTAGCTCACTCCTTATGCGAACCGCTCAGTTAGGAACTAAACAGTATGCTAGATGCGGGACTGATATCGCTATCAAGCTCACCTTGGGGATCACCGATAGTGTATGTAACCAAGAGTGATGGTTCACTCCTACTCTGTGGACTTTCGGAAAGTGAACACAGTAGCAGAGCAAGATGCATATCCATTACCTAGAATAAATGATATCTTGGTATGCCTCCGAAATACCAAACTAATGTCTAGTTTAGATCTAAATAAGGGCTTCTGGCAACTAGAGTTAAACCCAGAAACTAAAGATAAAACATCTTTTGTAACGGTACATGGTCAGTACAAAAACAATGTCTTGCCGTTCGGACTAAATTCGTCTCCAGGAGCTTTTCAACGTTGCATGTCAATGATTTTGAAAGGACTAGAGTGGGTCCCCAACGTTTGAGGCACATCTAGCGGACCTAATTAGGGTGTTCGCCCGTTTCTGAAAAGCAAATTTAAACCTGAAACCATCAAAATGTCACTTCGGTCGAGGCAGTTTAAAATATTTAGGACACATAATTAGTACCGAGGGTGTCAAGCCAGACCCAGAAAAGGCAATTGCGATAGAAGAATTTAAACGTGCGAATACATTGAAGCAGCTTCAAAGTTTCCTGGGGCTAGTAGGTATTATCACAAATTTATACCAAATCACTTGGTTATATGTGAACCGCTGAATGAACAAAACGCAAAGACACAGAATTTAAATAGACACCTAGATATGAAGAAGCTTTTAAGAAATTGAAACAGGCGCTACTAGACGAGCCCGTATTAGTACACCCCGACTTCACACAGCCGTTTATCTTACAAACAGACGCTTCGGGATACGCAATGGGCGCAGTGCTATTGCAGAAAACCAAACAAGGCCTCAAGCCCATTGCTACGCAAGTAAGGCTCTACTAGATTATCAACGCCAATAACCCGCAATAGAAGCCGAAGCTCTCGCAAATTGGTGGGCTGCGCTGCATTTCCAACACTATCTTGTAGGACACAAATTCCATGCAGAGACTGACCACAAGCCGCTCAAGGCTCTATTCGACAAACCACCTAGGAACGCACGCTTATCCCAGTGGCGTAGTGAGCTACTACTCCAATTCGGGGGATTTGAAATACAATATAGACCGGGCAAAAAAACGGCAATGCCGATGCGTTGTCACGAGATCCTAGATACGACCGACCCATAAGGGAGGAACAAGGAGATACTTACGAAATATTAATGGTGGGTCGAGGACGACCCACAAGACCTCGCCCACCAGTGTGAAGCGCATGGGACCAATCGCACTTGCCGTACCCAGTACGAACCGTGGCTCCGCTCGCTACTGGCGCGCCATGCCCTATAACGGGAAGCCCAATAGCTCCTCCAGGCCAACCCAAGCCCGAAGCAATCCTATCACAACTAGTTGCCGACACGCAAGCAACCACAGTACCCCCAGCAACGCTGACACAACAGGCAGCCACGCTAAGTGCTATCCCAATTAGGATGGATCCAGGAGAAACGCCAGTGATGTCAATACGCACAACAACGATTTCGAGTTCTGGAGTCGGACCCCAGGCTCGAGGATCTAAAAGGCCATACCGGACCGAATCGGAAACCGTGGGCATAAGAGCAACCACACTACCGACAGAGCAGGATTTCGATAGGCTCATGAATTTAATGATGCATTATGAAACCGAAATATTACCAACCGTCAGGATCGAGGACGCGCAAGATACTCACGAAAACATCTATCTACAGTTCTTTTCGGATCTCCCAGATTTTAATCTAGTACGGCTCTTACCATACATCCAACGAAACGACCCAGAGTTGGGTCCAATTTGGTGGTATTTATGTTACAAAACGCGGCCCGAGGCCGAGTTAGGGGCGCTGAGAATAGAAATGCGAGCATATTATTTCGAGCTATCCGCGGACACCAAGATATTATACATGCACCCATTACAACCAGGGGACATAAATTACAAGTTGTGCGTCCCAATCACACTAGTACAGCAATTACTCAAACTGGAGGGCATCCTGGCCGCGATCGGTTATTAGCAAAATTAAAGCAATTTTATTATTGGAAAGGTATGTGCGAATACGCGCAACAATGGACCAGGCGATGCACCCTATGCCAATCCGCGAAGGACCTGATTTCTCGGATAACCACTGGATTGGACACGGTTACGTTGGCAAATCAACCAATGTATCGTGTATTCGTAGACATACTTGACATTCAAGTTAGGTCGCAGGTAGGTAACCGCTATGTTATTGCCTTCATAGAACAATTTTCGAAATTCGTAATTGCAGTACCAATAAGACACCAGTATGCTCACACAGCCACCCACATATTCTTATATGAGGTAGTCAATAGGTACGGAGCTCCCAGGGAGTTGTATTCTGATAAAGGAGGTGCTTTTACCGCGCACATGTTCGAAGAACTGTGCCAAGAAATACAGATATTTCGGCACATGAGCCCAGCATACAATCTGCAAGCAAATGGTGAGATTGAAAGATTTAATAGGACATTACTATACCTATTACGAGTAAGTGTACCACAAAATGATCATCATTCGTGGGATGTATCCTAACCATTTTGTATAATGGCCTATAATTCTTCGGTCCACACAGTAACAAAATACCCACCATTTTTGCTAATGCATGGATTATATCCAAGGTTGCCCGGAGAACTCACACATAGTGCAGCCACTGCATATACGGGGGCTCACTCCTATAGGGCTAACGCGCAGCGCTGGATGGCTTCTATTAGGGAGCGTGCATACCAATCAATGAAAGCCGCCCAAGAATTAAATCGGCTAAGGTACGATATGCGAGCTCGCGAACCACGCTATCAAGCAGGAGAATTAGTCTGGGTTTATAGGCACGATACCACACCATAGACATCTAGAAAACTCACGCCTCGGTGGTGCAGGCCATACGAAATATTAGGAATCACCCCGCCGTGCATGCGCACAAGAATGCATTCCAATCCGGAAGGTATGGCGCATGTCGTGCACATTAATAGGACTAAGTCGTGTTTTAGGGCATTAGATCCTGTACCTAACGTAGGAGACTGGCTAGGTCAAGTAAACGCTTCCGTACTAGACAGGGGTTTGAATGCACCAACACAACGAATTATCGCTGATAGGGATTTTGTTACTGAAATAGAACCTGTAGACGAAGTAGCAGTACGTGCAGTAAGAACAGCAATCGGCGATAGTTCCGACACTGAAAGTGTAGAAATGGGTGACCCTAATGACCCCAACTTATATCGCCGCACATACGCCGAGATTGAGGCCGAGCAAGCGGCAATGGAACGCGTTGAGTATCGGACTGATGACTAGGAACCTCAGAATCCAAGAACGGTCAGGAATCGGAGTCCGCTGACTGATCCTGATCGAGAAATAGAACCATCCTGGCCGCCAATAACGCAGGAACAAGTTACCAGTCAAGGGGCATTCTCATACATCGGACACATACCGACGAAAGTTGCCTGGTTTAGCATTTTAATAGCTACACATCACATGTGATATTTGCAACCTGCACGCGTAATCGTTAATATAAAGAAGTGTGTTAGCATAAAGAAAAATGTGGAATGGTATTTGCCACGTTGTGCACAGTGAACCTAATTCGTAGCCAAACGGGAAATACCTGCATAACGTTAGCAAACTGAAATTACTCCCTTATGCAAAAAGTCACTCTGTGTTCGCGAACGAAAATTTTGGAATTTGGAGCTGGCTATTGCAATCACTCTACTGTGACAGCGCTTTGTACATATTGTCAAAACAGGATGGTAGGCGGTACAGGTTAAGTTTACTCATGCATTAATCATATGCTTATTGCATTGTACGATGTCTTAATACGATATAGAAACAATTTCAACTTAGGGTATTTGTTTTGTATAAACTATAAACTGTTTACCTGTCTCATTTAGTCATAAACTTTGTGCTTATTTAGCTATATACTTCGATTCTCTTGAATAAACTCCATTTTAACAATTATCAAAAGAATTTTTGCAATCTCAAATAATTTATTTTTGCATGAACTGTAACCTTTAACCAATCGTTTGGGTTTTATAATTTTGCCTTTAGTTGGTTTTATAGTTTTACAATTATAGTATCGTTATAAATGCTACCTGCGCCACGGTTTGAAATATCTTTGTCACACTTATCATGCATGGTTTTATTGTCCCAGATTGGTTATGCATTATGCAACGCAGGAGATGGTGATTGCATCGATATTGAAATACTTTATGAAAAAAAACTGTGCTTTACTAGTGAAATACAGCATTTATACATTTCGTTTTCCAAATTCTTGCTGACAATGCTGATAAATTTGCAGGTATTGTTGTAAATATGTCACTTTAATAACGTTTGCTTAGATGTAAATGAAGAGTTAAAAACTAAGGCACAGTTTTTCATAAAATATCACAAGTGAAAATTATAATTCAGGGCTTCGGTGTGAAGACTTTTTATCGTAGCTGGACCTACAGAAACGTTTCTTGTCTAGTTTTTCATAATCGTATTTACGCACGGTCATGTTATGAGAAGCAGAATGCGGTACACTGGAGCATGAGGGTTGCACAGAAAATTCTTCAATACTGCTCTCGTTAGCGTTAGGTTCAGCAGCATGTTGGCCTAACATGGCTCGTTCTGGACAGCTATTCACCGCAGTATTTGGTTGTAGGCATTGAGTTGGTTGCGACTGAACCTCTTCCGATGATCTGGAGGATAAACTGTTCGCGTAGTCTTCCCAAACATATGAACTAGCCGGCGTAGATATTGCGTCAACATCGGCTGGAATATTCCGGTTAAGCTTTCCGTAGTGGCTGTCGTACGGACCTTGCCATTTAACGCCTAGATGCTCCATATATAAATCCACAGTGGAAATGGCAGTGTTAAAACGTTCAACATATTGCTGATACGTAATACCGAAACGATCGAGCGCGGTTATTTTAATACTTGTTGGTGGACATTTATAATAAACAACAATATTGGGTGGCTTTACGGTTGTACAGCCGGTATAATGTTCGTCATCGCGTTGTTTGGTCAGACGCTCGAAAGCATTGGTAATGGCTAATGCTTTTAGTTGTCTCTTCCAGCGGGATAACAAACGTACAGTTACAAATTTTCCAGGAAATGTCAAAATAATGCGATGTAAACTTTCTTCATCGTTTGCAACCTCTTTGGAATTTTTTAAAGCAGGAAACACGCGTTTAGGCTTTGAAAACGAATCTATTTGCTGCGACAGAACATTAGTTTGTTGTTTAACGGCTTCCATAATTGCCACCCCACGCTGCAAACATTCTTTTGAAATTTCGTTGTCAAATTCGATCTCTGAATTATTTACTTCATCGTGATTTCTTTTTCCGTAAAATTGATCGATCACATGTAAACCGAGCGCTATCTTTATAGCATTCGGCATATCCTTAGATCGGTTTTCCTTAAAAAACCGTTTACTATTGCACACCATTTATAAAATTTAGCATTAATGTATATCTATCTACTAATCACACCATAAATCTCTGTGATGCACCATTAAAATAGTTCTGACCAAATTTTTACACAGTGTACAATCTTTATCTTATGTATATATCCCCATTATTCTAGAAGATCTATACTTAGTACAGTTTGCGCCACCAGCGATTATTTTCTTGCATTTATTTAGTGCGTTTGTACTATTACGCACTAATATATCGAGTATTTATGAAAAAAATATCACTTACCGCTGGTAAATTACGCAACAATATTAAAACACAATATTTAAACATCTATGGAAGCACTTAAGCTTCAACCGGTTTGGTGCATACTCCTACTATGATCTTGCTATTCGCTTTGCTGGCCACGGAAGATACTCCAATTCAACTTCACCGTTAAAGAATCGCAAGTTGTTACTATGCTCTGCAGTTGTCTACGTGTTTGTGCTGCTATAGGATATTATTTGCAGGCAACAGAAAATTACCGTTACATTAAAATATAGACATATTGGTACCGTGTTAACAACAAATGCTCGCCAAATGGTGCATTGCTGACTCCAGTTTGTATTGAGCTATGTGAAACTTGTAACGTTTATATGAGTTTCAAAGCGAAATAACATGCTTTATATAACTATTATTTAATTTGGATTTTAATCTTTCAACACTATTAAGCGACATAGAAAAATCGCTAATGGATAATTCTATTTGGAAATTAACATCAACAATCTCCTCAAGTGGTGGCTGCAACGTGTGGTGAATTGACAGAGAATGCGTTGTTCCAGCTATTTTGTATTTTAGTTTAATTGTAAACATAAATTTGAATATCCAGCTAATATAGAAACTGTTTTACATAAATTCAGCTGCATATAACGATGAGTATTGCCACAGTGGATGGCGACTTTAATTCAGGATAAAACTATAACTTTCATCAGACTTACGGCAAACGCTAACGCGTATATGATAACTATGCATGGAATGATACCTATTTTGAAAATAGCTATGTATGAAAATCCATAAACCGCAAGCAATAGTTGTTTTAACCATCTTAATGGACACGTCTTCCAGTGGTGCTTTCATTACTGATTAATTTATTTTATTTCTGCGCAATATAGATATCTTGGTGTTGCCTTTCATACACACATTCAAACATAATTTTTCGCATTCTTCTATAAGCCGATATTAGATTATTGAATCTCCTTATATTTTTCATGATTAGAGGCGCCAGTTATTAGATCACGTACAAGTGTACACATTAATCAGTATATAATGTTGTTTGAGAGCAGGATGCTGAACAATGTTTTTATATTCAGGCCGAAACAAGTTTACGTGTTGGTGTTACTGCCCGTAAAGTCCTAATCTTGGTTAAAACTTTATACCAAAGGTTACTTATTTATTCTTTATGTAGACGTTGCGATAAGATCTATCCGCACGTTATGTAGGTCGCAACTGCCCTAAAATACTTTTGTTGACTTGGCACGCGGTGGCACAAAAAATTTAAGCCCGTCGGCTCACATTAAATGTTTATGGGTTTATGGAAGCAAATGAGCAAAACGCAAGCGCAGGAGGGACGCAGTAGCGTACAAAGCTAACGCTAACTGCGATATTTTCACTACAACTGGAGTAGGTAGCACAGAAACGCTGCCCTTGTAATCTCTTCTGTCATAAGTTTAAAAGTCACAAAATAAACTGGACACTATTTAAAACACAGCATGGCAGCGTTGGAGCAGAAATGTAATCATTGGAGCGAAGCGGTTTTCTATTGAGTAGATGAAAAATTCGAAACGCACTCTACGTACGTTGCGCTCCGCTACTCCTCGGTAGCTTCACCCGCTTATATGGTCGTATGGAAGTAGTCTTCACTTGATGGTATTCTCTGTTTACAGAAATGCTCAGCAATACACGATAATTTACTACGCCAGTTTCCTAAATAGCTTGTTTATATTACTAATATATGTTAAAATATGTCCCAGATACCACTATGAAACAAACATACTTTTGAACCGTACGAACTTGAGCATGCTTTTCTTAAGAATGACGCTAAATTAGTTTAATAATAATTAGCTTATTGTGGAAATTACTTTAAATATTTTATATCGAAGAAAGAATGTGGTTTCGTTGTATCTGAGTTCACGGTATCTTTTACTAGCGTTCTTTGTGCACTTGAACTTCACGGCTTTATTTACGAAAGCAATATTTGTACTCTATTACCTCTGGTGCCGGGGAAGGTTCACAAACCATTCTGCCATCCACTGTATCTAACGCATACTGATAGTTATTGTCCAGTTGCAATGACCGTTCTTCCTGCATTTCCCTCTCCATCTTTTCCAAGTACTCCACAGAGTCGCTTGAGAGAACATACTTTACTGAAGCTGTGCCATTATGAAGCCAATACATCTAAACATTGTGATATTGAAATCAAAATATGTCATTAAATAATTCGGTTAATCAATAATTAATATCTCGGTTAAAGCCACTACAAGCTTGCTACTACTGAAAATTGTTTTCCTTAA
>JASANE010015966.1:0-14196 GCA_030248225.1 Trileptium ribeirensis
ATTGCTATTAAGGAACACTTTAACAAAAACTTATCAACTTTTGGGGGAATAGGTAATAATTAGCAAAAATGGAAAGTGTTGACCAACATTTGCGAAAATTATGGACTTGTAAATGTTTCGACCATGCCCTAATTAGTCACCTTCCGCCGGCTGAATCCACCTGGAAAGAAAACCTACACATCCTCTTCGCTGCACGGGCTGCCTTCTCTGTGATCTCGGATCTTGAGCATGTAAGTTACTATATATCAAATTGACTTGGACGAGGCAATACCGATGTCGAGTCAGATATAATTTTTAACGTAGTTTATATAAATATAAAACTGTCTTGCAATTATGTCACAAGCGAGTTGTAGCATGGTTTACCGTACATTCAAATATTTGTGCTCACAGTTGTATTACATACTCGTTCAGATTCATACCGCCGCACTCACTTGACCACGTTCGACGCACCGTGTATATGAATGGACTGCATACGAATGTCTCCAATCATTACTTGTAAATCGGACGCAAATTTTCAACTGTCTCTGACTCTTGCTGCAATGGATATGTTGCATTGTAAACTGGTATAGCTGCAAAAACGAATTAACATGAATACTTATATATTTCACAGTCAACCGTACTGATACGCTCACTACAATCGGCAAATAGAGCTTTTTCGTTTGAATATTGTAATAAGCAGTTTCCGGCGAACCAGATATACGTTTTTTACCTTTAACGATGTCCACGTGAATGCAGGAACAACGATAATAGGTATGCGTGCAGCGACATAGCAAAAACGCACAGTAAATTCCGTCTAACTTCTCGATCTAAAATGAATATAATATTTGATTGAGTTAATTTATTTCGCTTTTGGGGCCAAACCTTGTTATAACGTCACCAAGAATCAATTTGATTTGTGTCAATTCAAATTCTTCTGCCAAAATTGAAATGAAATTCCGTGAAAACAAATTGAGTCGCAGTTGAAGTTAAAATTGTGCTGTTTGACAAGACTGATATATTGATAGAACCAAAACAATATTTGAGTATCAAGTGTGGTGCATACTATTCGATTTGGTATCACTTTTTCCAACAAAAATGATTTTTCATTCATGTAATTAAATTTGATTTCGTTAAAACTTGATTTCAATTTTGAATCAATTTAACGAAATGCATTTTAGAAAATCTCAAATCATTTCAGCGCCAAAAACGAAATTAAATCAATTCAATCACAACAATGAAACTGTCTTTTATTTGAGAAATAAAACAGAATTCAGTTTTGCATTTTACGATATCGCTACTAATATTTTACAGTAGTTTCCGCCTAAAAGAATCAGTGATTACATTGAGACCGCGTTTTGTGGACATTAGAGGCACAGATCTGTTTTATAATGTAAAGGGGAAACACTACCCGTAATTAGATTTCATCCATACCGCTTAGACTTGAAAAGTCTAGAATGTGGAGTTCTCGTTAGGATTTTACATCCAGAGTAAAAAGTGGAAATATCCCTGTCTAAACAAGTGGAGGGTCTCTGTCCTTCTCAGAAGCACCCAACCTGTATTACAAAGATGTGATACTGCTTAGACTAGAAAAGACCAAAATGTGATGTTCTGTCAGGATTTTACACCTAGAGAAAAGAGTAAAAATTTCGCTTTCAAAATATGTGGAGAATCTGTACTCCCTGTCTCTCTCAGCTGCACCTAAAATGTTCCGATTTCATTTTGCCTCCGCCATGTTACTCTTTCGAGCAGTAGTTCCTGACTTGTTTGAATGTTGGTTCTTCGCGGCCTAGAACGATTTTTAAATATAATTTTCTTTCTTCATATATCTATTACCCTATATCCAACCATAGAAATCAAAGAAAATGAATTTCGCTGTTTGCATGCCGTATTGGAGCTATTACACAGACTAAGAAGTGTGTAATTAAATATAAAGCTTACTATACTTTTATATTTGTTATTTAGACAACGTATACTAGAAATTGGCACCTCGCTTCGTCAAAATCATACAGGATTAGCTGAGTACCAGAGCGAACTGATCCTTCGCGATTTTGGTACTCATCTTGTGACCCGCGTTGATGCTGGCTCTTACGTGTTTCAAGAAGACTATGTGGACAAAGTCATGGTCAATACTGCATTTTCGTCACTCGATGAAGCTCGTGCCGCAGCGTCGGTGTCATTTTTCGATATTGTGAATTTTAAGGCCTCGGCAGGACGAAGTGTGAACACAAGCATCGCACAAAAGTATCAAAGTATCACAAAACATAGGTAAGTTTCATTGCAGTATTCTCTATCTGCAAATTTTCTTTACCTGATTTTCGTTGAACTGTTAGCATACATACCGACGGTCGGTCATGCCAGGGGGGAGTAGAGGCCCCCACGGGGGGGCGTGGGTCGCGGCCATCTCAGGGGGGGTAAGCCCCCCTGGCCGGCCAAATTTGTCTAGGGGGGCGAGTCGGTCTCGTGAGGACCTTTTTTTTGATAGTCGGATGTATATTTTTCACCTACGTGTTCAGTTTGTCTACATGCACCGCAAGAAACGCGAAGGCGCACATTGCGCACGTTTTTTCACCGTATTTGTCACAACTTGTATTTCAGCTTTCCACAAATTTACAGCTGCATATGCACCACTAGCAACAAGCAGGCACAATTTGCGCAAGTTTTGTGGGGGGGGGGGGTGCTGCGCACCCCCAGAGGGAGATTAACCCCCCTGGACTTTTCGGCCTCAGGGGGGGGGGTTACCTCCCCCTACCCCCCCTGCCGGCATGTATGACTGTTAGTATACTATGCACGTATCGCATCGATCGCGGTGTCACAAATATTATGGTGTCCCAAACAGTGTCTTACGAAGCACCTTGGTATAAAATGTTTTACTCCATTAATTTATTTTCAAATTGACAGCATTATTAGAATTGTCCATCTTACAGTCTAATTATCTTATTGTGCAATTTTTTGAAGCTGTGGTTCCACTGAATGCGCTAGGGCGAAAATTGTGAAAGTTTCATTTTTGTCTGGCTCTGTAATTCCTAACTCATCTTTGGATGAAAGGATTTCGATAAATGTTTTCCATAGCAAAAATGACGAGAGATATGTCTTTTAGTTGAATGCGAACAGCTTTGACCGCATCGTCCGGGTCAAAATGGCAAAAAAGCCTGTTTTATGAGTAGTTTGCTAAATCTGTCCATATGGGTACCAGTATTTCGGAGCCCATACCTTTCGACTCAGGGTTCGCTTCGAAAAACGGAGACAAGTAGGAATATTCCATGCATTTTCCAAGGTTTTTAATGGCTTTGAGGTCAATGAACCTGATTAACAGAATATAGTTTATCTTCAGTAATATTCAGTATTGTATTGTAATTCAGTAATATTCAGTATTGTATTACAGTAATATGTATTGCATACACAGCGGCAAGAATGATATCTAAATTTTGTTTCAAACAAATCCGACTGTTGTCACGTTAATATGTAAAAAAATAAAGATTCAACTTCTTTGACGAAATGAAAGGATTTTGGCCATTTTCATTTTATTCTACGGCGAAAGACGCTAATGGTAGTTTTTGGTAGTGGAAATGTTGCTTTTACTCCTTTTTCTTAATATATATATATTTGATATTTTAGCACCACAGTGAGCGCTTATATAACCTTGCTTCCACAAGTTTACATCAACTATTTATTGTATCTAAAGTTGGATAATGTCAATAGTTCATTGTATACAAGCATGCATTAGGTTAAAGAATATTAACAGCGAGCCTGCGACCGTTTTAACGTGAAATATCTGTAGATATGTTCAATATACGATTTGAAGCCTTGTATTCTATTAAACCAAGTAGAGGTGGTGTTAGACACTGGCATAGAAAACAAATATAATTGCTTGACAGTCCTAACGATACTCTTGACAGTCCTGTGATAAGGGCTTACTGACATGCTGGTATTCATCACAAGATATTCACCATTTTAGTTCTGATGCGTTGAATTACAAAAATTTTGGTTGGCCTTTCACACTGTTGGCCAAAAATTTCGAAACCATCCTTCGCATTCCATGCTTCGTTGGCTCATAACCGCAAAGACACATCAACACGTTGAAGCCGCGATAACAACTTTACACACAAAGCTGAAATGAACTTAATATAAAATAACTAAATGTCATCAGCACCATTGTTGTCAAGATTTAAGCCGAATTTATGATGAAAAATGAACATGATTGCTTTTTCGTTGCTACACTACTGTCATATAAGATAAAACATCATTTTAAGCTATTCAGCTGCAGTGTTAGAAGCACGATTATCTTTCAGCATAAACAAACACAAGGATGTGCACGTTAGCTCGAGCTGTCCTAATTTACTGCTAAAAATTTAATAAAGTGAAGATAAAATTTCGGCGTTTTGAAAGCCCACGGTGGACCCGATTTGTCAACAATACTAACTTCGTCAAATTGGTTCAATTTGTCAATCTCTGATCTGGTTGCTCTTGACCGTTCAGGTACCTTTGTTTTGCTTCCTAAGTTTCGCCCAAGCATTGCGGCATTTATGAGTTCCTGCCTGAATTCTAAAATAGTAAGCTCACATAAAATGCTAAATGTATTACGTTACGGCGTGTAGTCGCTTTAAGATGGTGGCTGGATAAAATATTCGAGAATTGATGAACTCTGTTGTGAAAGGAATTGGATTGAAAAAAAATTTATCATGGATTTTCCTTTTAGGCATTGACATCAAAGTGCTGGAAGCTGTCTTAATAACCTGCCACAATCAGACGAGGGAGTTCCAAGCGGGATATATTTCAGGAAGAGGTTGCATAGACCCTATATCCACACTGCTTGTGTTATTACAGTGTAGACACGAGATATTAACGTACATATTGAAGCCGCATACGGCTCAGTGAAGAAATGTTTTTACAACATCCTGGAGGCGACGGAATTCCTGGCAAACTGCTCGACATCATAAATAACTGGGCACGCGGTATTAATGTAGTTAAATTCTACGCCAAATACTTGTCACCATGTCAATTCCAGGCAGACCTACAGCAGCGATCAGCAGGGTCGTCACAAGAAGGGATTTGGAGACGGGGCTTTTTACTGATAAACATGAAATAATTATCTAATAGAGCTATAACAAAATGAATGTAAACGACTGGACCGGACCTCTCCACTTTAGAAGAGGTTGCGACGCCCTTGAAGGACCAGTTTTTTCAGCAGCGTTGTTCAACCTCGCTGCTTATTAGGTACTAAATATTTTTGTTCAAAAGCCTCATGGTCATACATGATCATAAAGGGGTAAGTCGGTTATTCCCTTCACCGAGGGTTCAGTCACACACTTCCTGGTAGGCAGTCCAACCTTCTGACGGTGCCTCAGCTGTCGAACTGCTGAGCTTACCTGGGATGTCGAACGCCTCACCCCTCAACTAAGGCCCAGCTGCCACCTTGGGCTTTGGACCTCAATCATGTATGCACAGAATGGATTTAGCTTTGCAATATCACAAGGCTACCTAGCAGATATCGATCATATCCAGATTATGCGGACCATAGATATCTCGCGCTTTACAAAAAAGTTTGAAGACGAAATACAGACGACATTGCAGACACATCCGTCTATAGATCAGTACGACAAAATCGGAAGTTTTTCCAAGTTGGACTTCCAAGCACTCGGCAAATTGCACTTTAGAAGAGTTTACTTGCAGTTGTTTACGCAACGTACTACTCATTTTACGTTTCAGCAGGACTTCACAACGTACTCTATACATTGGCGAACAATAAGTGCATCTCTTTGGCAACAATCGCATAGATGCATCTACAAAGGCTGGGGCACGTGCTAATAATGGCGGAGACGCGGTTGACAAACCGTATCCTATTGGCAGACGCATTATCAAGTTGGAAATGACCACGTGAACGGGACTTTAAAACCTGGAACCATTGAGCACTCAAGAAGATGTTCACAGGCTGTATCAATGAGAGGATGGAGACAAACGCCTATTAAAGTCAAGGCCGAGCACGTATCGGACCGTCAAGAGTTGATCGCAAGTCACTCGGTATCTACCCCCCACAGCTATGGGGAGACGCGATACATATGATATATATACCACTTTAAAATAGTATAGTGTTAAAATAAAAATAACCCAAAATATTTCGAAAATAACAGCAATGGTTTGACGGAAGCCAGATAATAAACGCAGTAGTGTTTATGTCAAATCGGAGTATTTTCACCATTATTAGAGGGTATAAATACCAGTCTTTTTGATTATAATTTGGATAATCTGCGCTACGAATGTTAAATCTATGGAATTGCCAGCGCTTCCACATCTAACAATCTTTATGAAAAATCCCTGAATTGTTATCCTGGCTATTTTTGTTGCTTTCTTCCAGTTATCTACAAGGCATCCTAATTGACAAATTTCGGTATGACTTCTCATATAGGATTCTACGTAACCGCAATAGTATTATTTGTATACAACGAACGATTGAAAAGTTATTCTTAAACGGTTGAAAAACCGGGAATGGCAAACGCTGATCATGAATTTTTTCTGAGCTACGAACAATGCTAAAGCCAGCGATGTTTGGCTTGCAACCAAATTGTTAACAAATGTTTTGGGTTGTTGTCTATAAACCTTGATGGAAAACAATTGTATATACTTATACAGTTCAAACCGCAGAAAATGTATTTCATTTTGAATAGTATTACAATTCTGCCCAAACCTGTAAAACGCTATACGCTATTAGGTGGCCTAATATGAGCCAAATTTTATAGATGAACAGGACGTTCCAGTCAGCGAAATTTTGTGATGCACAAATTATATGTCAATAGGTTCGACAGGGGACAAAACCCCAAAGCATCACGATGCACACTTTTGACCATTCACATATCTTTCTGCTTATTTATGTCTGAACATATAAATGCCAAAAACTATATGCTAAAGAAATACACGTGTGGAATTTAAATCTATGTTACTTGGAAAACCGCCGATTTCACGGCTTAGGTAATTATCAAAGTATATAGACATCCTTTAGGGTAAAAAATTTCGGGATTTCTGGATATTAGCAACTTGACCTTTTATAGACGCATGTGCGAAACATTATCCATCTAAGGTAAATTTTTAAAGCTCATTCTTTAGTATAAGTAACACCGCTGTCACAATTACTTTGTTTAATCGAACCTTAAAAAAGAATGATGGTATTATATCAGAGAATATTCACAGTAAAAGATTTTGGCTGCAGTTATTTTGATGGGTAAATTGTTTCTTTTTAGGAGATCCAATATACTGGTATATTACCGAACTACAAATACCAGAGTTACCGGCGCCAATGGTTGTCCAAATACAAGAATTGGTTCAGGAAGCCGTTCAAAAATACTACGTGGAGAACACGGTATGGTCCATAGTTTTTTGAAACAAAATGATTCAACATTCGTAAATCGTAAATACCAGGCATTCAAATTTAAACAGTATTGATGTATCATACCAAAAGAGTAATAAATTATAACGGTGGAAAAGGAACACCTTTCAGATAGGGATTACGGTAACTACCCCACTTAATGTTAAGGTTAGTATAAATAGTAGTCTTGATATATTGAGAACGGCATAGTATACGTTTCAATTATAGTCCGTAAAGTTTTACTTGGGTATTGTTTCCATGAGTCATCGTATGAAAATGAATTTTGGTGCCTTTTCCGAAAAGTGCATTTCATTCTGTTAATTATTGTTATCGCTGCGACAAGTTGAGTCAAGACAAGCTGTGTAGATTGTGTTACTCATCAATATATATTAAATTCTACTTGAATCATCTACTGAATTATTAACGCAACTATTACATTCTGCTTGAATTCTACTAAAATGGTTGATTTAGCGCTACAGGAACCGATTCATTAATGTTTCGTCAACCCTAAATCCATCGAACACGAATGACAGTGCATCAATTATTTGTTCTGATCTCTCCATCGTATTCAGCCTACCGGAAAACCAATAAAGACAATGACCTCTACGCAATACGTAACTAAACAAATGAAGATAGACTATATTATGAAAATCGGGTTCTTTCATCCTAAACCCATTGAAAACCCATGAAAAGGTATGAAATATGCGCGTTGGACTCTATATAACCAAATCATTGTATTCAGCATACCGAAATATATAGATATTTCTGATGCCATATACCAAAGTACTGAAGACCGGCTATTTTCTGGAAATCGGGTTCAATGGCCGTAAACGCAATGAAAACGTCTGAAAAGACATAAAATAGTCGTATTGGACTCTAGGTTACCAAACCAACGTATTCAGCTTACCGGAAAACCTATATATATAATTCTCGATGACCTGTACGCGATACGTAACTAAACAACTGAAGACAGATATATTCTGGAAATCGCGTTCATTGACCCTAAACCCATTGAAAATCCACGAAAAGGCATGAACTATGCAAGCAGACTCTAGATAACAAACTCACTGTATTCAGCTTTCAGAGATACTTGCACATAAGCCAATTTTGATACCCTGCACATAATACTTGATCAGCCAAATGAAAACGTGCTACATTTTGGAAATCGCGTTCGTCGACCGTGAAACCATTGAATCCCCATAAAAAGGTGCGCTGGACCGCTATTACCGCAATTGTCTTTGCACTCAGAATGAGTAATGATTTATTGTTACCATATAATTTCACATTGTACTAGAAACATATAATTCTACCTCGTGGTTGTTGCAGGAAAATACACCATACCCTATGAATGAGTACAATTGGTTTAATCTTTTGTCAAACCTATTCACGATATCAAAACCAGTTTCGGGGCACAAATCACGATTTTCCCTTATGTGCGTGGAAACAATTAACGGTAAAAGAACAGTCTAGTCGTCTATTTGCGATTTAGCACTTCAACTCAATCTGGCCGCTCGGGTTTCTTTATCGTATACTACTATACAATCATATACCACGTACACAGCATATTGTATACGTGTTGTTCCTTCATTTTGAGCGGCCAAAATTTATTGTTGATGACACCCGGATGTACCGATGCATCCGCGCCAAATTCCAAGTATTTAGCAAGCTTGGACTACGGCAGCTGTCGAGTTTCTTGATCATATACTTTTATACACAAATAGAACACGTACTCAGAAAATGCAATACATGTTGTTCCTTCATTTTGAGCGGCCAAAATATATGGTTTCAGGTTCCCGGATGTACCGATCCATCAGCGCCAAATTTCAAGTATTTGGCAAATTTGGACGACGGCAGCTGTCACTCTGCTTATAGCAACTATTCATTTGGCGGCGTATATCAAACATGCCAGGTTGTGAGCGGTCGACCGTCGGGTTGTAATGACTTTGTTGTTAACAATGGCATCGATGGACAACTGGCATGTCCTGACAATTATAAAGCCATTTTGTTGATTGACAATACGCAAAGGTACGAATTTTCTACAGTTGGTTTATAGAAAGATTTGCTTTAATTAAAGTAACATATAGTTGCACTTTAAATTCTTGTAATGTAGTGTACTGCTTTGAGGCAACAGCGGTTCACAAGCTGCGTAAAAACGTGTCGTTTGTTACTCCCACTACGATAAAAAACTTGTGCTAGCATTGCATGACAATAAGAACTCGGACATGTACACTGCGCCACTTTTGTAAATATCTGAGGCAATGTTCCAGCTATAGTATTCTTCCCTTTTGAGTATATTCTCGAAGACAATCTGTTTTTATACGGTTAAAATATAACCTTCTGTATTTAATCAGAAAACTAAAGATATTCATATAACAGTGAAGAATATATGCTGCGATTGCTATTCCCGTGCAATCAATAGCCCGACTATTTCTTCAAGACGAAATCGCACAGATCGGTTCGGTGTCAATTAGACCAAGTTCTTCTGCAATGAAGTTTTTCTGTTGTTCCACAGTACTAAGCTTCTTTCCGTAATCTTTGGTTTTCAGGACATCACAGAGAAAGAAATTCGGAAGCTTCAAATCCTGGGAACAGGCATATCACTCAACAGGTATACGTCGACCCATCCAGCGCTCTTTAAGATCACCATCCAACCATTCTCCCTCTGATTTGGCATAATGAAAGGGCACGCCATCCTGCTAGAACAATAATTTGTTACACTCGTCCAGCTGTTTCAATTAGGGCTAAAAATAGTCATTTAGTATTTCCAATTACCGGTCAACTGTAACAGTTTCGCCAAAAAAGAAAGAATCAATGAAACCATCGGAGTGTATGCCCACTCAAACACTATTTCACTCCAGGAGTGGCTGGGGCTTGGTGTCCCAGTGTATCATTTGGACTCACCTTTACTATTTAAGCACAATTGTATTGATTTACTTGACCATTGAGCTTAAATGAGCTTTCATTGGACCAAATAAATCGTTCAGCCAACTTCGGATCATCCATTCTTCAGAATGTTTCGAGAACCATTCTTCAGTAAACTCCACCCAGCGATCAAAATGATCTTCAGTTAGGTGAAGTATTAATTGCAGACGGAATGGATTCAGTCATAGCCCCTTGACGATTCGACGAGCAGTTATCTTCTACAGCCAAAGTTCCACCGATAGCCGACGTATTGCCTTGACAAGTTTGGCCGAGACAGTTGCATCAGTGCAACCCACATTGCTTGTGCGTAGGCAAACAGGTTTATATCGGTCCAATACTGATACAGTAGCATCCAATTGTAAATTAAGAGCAAGAATGCATTCATTGCTCGACGGTGGCAAAGGCGAATCATGGCGCCATGAGCGAATTGTTGAAGTTTGAGCACAGTTTTACTGCTGTAACTTAGTCGCAAAGGCAAATGCGCGAATGACCAATACGGTTGGTAATATCTAAGTATCATGTTTGTTTGTAACAAATAAAAACTCATAAAATTATCTCAAGTGGTCGTTGAGTTATGACATTCAAACAGTGTTTTTTACTTCGGGCACACCATGCAGTTCCATATTATGCAAAAAATATATGCTGTAAAGTAATTGTCATTAATATAACCTTTGTAGACACTAAAGGCACCCTTCAAGCCAGCATGCAAAGTGCCGCAATGTTCTAATGTCAGCACAGTTTCGTATATGCTTGTTATCGATTTTAATAGGTTTGAAAAACATATGCATTGTTTTAAATAGAACTCTGATTAAACTTTGATTTTACTAAAGACTTAAAAGCAGACATGTCCGCGACCGAGGTCCGGCTGGGTAGCCGGGTGTGTTGGAGTTCCAGTCGGCCATCGGTCTCCGGTGAGCGTATGCATTAGCCGCCTTGCGTCACCGCCGGGGTATTGCAGTTCCTGCCGAACAGGAGGGTTCTGACGCCGCAGTGGAATAACCTTCCGTACGCCCTATGAGCATGTATACATGTTTAGAATTCCGGATACGGAAATATAATTTCTTTAAATACACTTTGTTTCATATTTGAAGTCACGATATAATATGTTTTTAATGATAAAAAATGATTCGCATGTTTCTTTCTCGGCGACCCTAACTAGGACCATGCCACGTGTTGATATATACTTTGTATGTACTATTTATACGACATTTTCATATACACGAAAGGCCTAAAAATAAGAAATCTTAATAATATTTCAGTTCAAGTCCGTATCAAGTGCAATCATGTACCGACGAAGCGCATTTTTGTTGGTCGAGTTTCTTTACTTTCCAACTATGCCATCGCACTGTTTGCCACACTCTAACTGCCATTGATAAGATTCGCTATAAGGTAATTTCTAAATTGTTATTGGTTGTAGCGATTAAAGAAGACTATTTCTACAGAAGTGTTGACTGGATAAGAATACGAGAAATAACACAAAAAGCGCGACTATTTTTTATCAAAGTTTGTGGAGAGCAAAGTTTCATAACTAAAGATCGCCGTAGGTTCAAGTTTTTCTCGACCCGTCCAATCCGGCACGATCCGACCAGTAGCCAATCCGACGCAATCGACACAACCCGACTTAATAAAACTTTAATAAAAGTGGATACGCTCGAAAACAGAAAAAAGAATTTTATTAATTTGAAGAAAACCAGTAAATTTTATGCGCTGAGGATTAGCTAGCATATCTCAATTCGAAAATGTTTAAAAAATATTTCATGGCTTCAACATAAACGATTCCAGGCTATCATTTCCGATAAGATACGATTTATCTCGATTCTACAAATTTTATGATATTTAACTATAGCAACACATCTTAACCGATGGTACCACTCTTCTTTGCACCATAATTCCGGCGCTGCATTTCTGCAGAGTGTGGACATTTTGACACCTAATTCTTCAATTTTAAATATGCCGAGCTGATTCTGGTCATATTGGTACTACTCAACTTAGCTAAGCTTACATCTATTAAACAGCATTGCCATCAACTCTACCACAAACCACTGTTTTATGTATATGTCTTCCATGGATGAATGTTCAATTTATTCTCCATTGCCAAACTGCATAAGAATTGAAAATATAAAAATGAGTGTGAAATAGAAATATTTTAGCAAAGCATCACCGTAGACATTTAGATTTAGGCTTTAATTTGGTCGAAGTCTTATGGGCGTGACATGCTCACCCTTTTGACTCACTGGACAAACTCGTATGCGCTGAGTATGTTAAAATTTTAGGGCTGAGGCTGAATAGTGTCTGAGGCTATGTGATAGGAATCTATTATACATGAAGTACTGCAGGATGCGACAGCTAAGCATGTGACCCAGCACCGGTGGGGACGTGTCCTCCCCAAGCATATGCAAACAAGTAGGTCATACTCGCAGGAATAATGTTAGTCAATCATTTAAAATTTAGAAGAAATATCTTTGCCTCCCCCCAAAAAATTGCCATGGTGATCAATGATGTATATATGCACGTAGAGATTTATGCTTGGGCGACGAAAATGTACCCCAAAAAATTTTGCAAGTCTGTAATAAATGCCTGTATGTATAAATATACAATTAATAGTAACCAGCATGCACATTACCGTACAACGGTTGCAAGATGTACTATGTCCCTTACCTCGAACCACCTCTAAGATTTTTCGGTCGTACTCTCATAAACGCTCTTGGGATTCGTGGTAATCTCCGAGAAATCAGGACTAGAGACTCACCAAACATCCCAGCAAACTATGCAAGGTTAAAGTCTTAGAAAGAGTCGTAGATGTCGCGCTGCGTCTGTAAAATTAAATACATGTGATATAGTTTTAAGATTTGTAAATTGTTTATGGCGCATCAGTGCAATTAATTCTCTTGTTCCCACGCTCATGTGCAATATAGGGATATACTCAACCACACGTCACTCGTATTATGATAAACTAAAACTACTAACAAAACTATCACGCTGCTATAATTCAGGCCATTCAATGAGCTCTTTCCATTGTGTTATCATAATACTATGCTTTTCAAACGTAGAAAATGCTGCATCGTTTAATTCAACCTGACCCAGACCCATCCGCGAGCAGACACCGCAACTCGACCCGATCCGACTAGCACTCCGTCCGACCCGACTGTTATCTTTAAACACAACAAATATTGGCCTTATGTTTTGTTTATATTTTATTCCAAATGAGCTGTGTTTTAAGACCCGTTTGGTTGTGCCAAATTCAATCGCACAGCTTAAAATCCAATATATGAATTAAATTCTCATTTTTAATTGCAAAGCAAACCCCACTCTTGATGAACTTCCAAGGTTTTCCAATATTTTACCTCTGAAAATTATCACTACAATGTCTAAAGTAACATTGTATAGGATGGGCTCCGTGTCAAGAATAAAGCTTCATTAATTTTTAACGATATATTGTAAAGAGTTAGTATTTACCATACTAGTAATTACTATAGTATTTATAGTACTGTAGTACTATAGTATTTATAGACTATACTATAAATATTATATGCATATTCAACAGACTACTATATATTCTGATTTACTGCAACATAACGATTTAAATATATATGCGTATACCAACTATAGCTTCCTATACTAAAACTACAAGTGGATATATAAATATACAACTTGTAGTAAGTAATAGTAGAATTTGCTTGATTTTCAATAATAAGGCCAGGTTTTATGTTATCAAATGCGGTTGTAGTCATGTTAGAACTACTGCCGGTAAGGTTAGACGTCGTGTTAAAAATTTAAGCTAAATTCGACAGGCTATTTTATCACGTTTACAAACAATAACAACAAAGTTGCCACAGTTTAGGCACAAAAGTAGAGCATTTTGGACGATTAAACTTTAATCACATACACCCGAATTTTTATTTATTCAATTCAGCTCAGGATATTGTTATGAACAAATT
>JASANE010015968.1:0-14345 GCA_030248225.1 Trileptium ribeirensis
TCTACCTATTGTTTTTACTGACGGTGTCAAGGACACCATACACAAACCCATTATATATTGCGTGTAAATAACAGCATGGTGTAGCTAACACAATTTAAAATCTATGGTGTAGTATACACCATACTATTACCGACAGTACAGTGCTTATGTATACTACCTAAAAATACCATCAGAAACACCATAGTGTCCAAGACACCATATAATTGATGGTGGAAGAGACACACAGGGCGGACAAAACTTTCACATGGGGGTCCTTTATAACGTAAACGCTGCATAAGTTCCGCATAGTTTCCGAATTTCTTTGAAAACTAAATTCCTTGCACACAGTTACTCAAAAACTAAAAAAGTAAGTGGGCTCCTGACGACTTGTAAAATCTGTACTAGCCGATATGGTAATTTAACTTGAATCTAAAACCCAGAAGAATCGTGGGATATAAAGTTTTTAGTAGCATTCATAGTATCCAGACTGAAACGCTCGCTTTACATGTCAGGTTCTTAATATTCTTCAATGGAGTTGCAATCTGAAAAATTAGTTGAAATATATTAAGGCTTAACAACATGAACACAAGTAAATGTTTTTAAGCAGCTCCAGACAAAAAGAGTTCTCTACGATTTTTAAATATTAAGTTCAAATCGATCTTCGTTTAAAAGATGTCAAAAAAGTTTTAAACGTTTATAGGTTCAAAATTGTATCTACTAGAGCGATAACCATATATATTAGAATTACAAATTGCAGAGATAAAGGAACAGGTTAGGCATTAGTGCGAAGCATTTCGGACATGGGCCCATGTCACGTTTAGGGGCCGGACGTTATAATGTTGCAAAAAAGAACAGCTTAGAGCGGGGGTTCGGGAAGCGGCAGCCCCCCCCCGACTTAAACTTAGGCTTAGTACATGGCTCATATAGGGCCATTAGCTTAGGTTAAGACTAAGGCTTAGGCTTAGTATATCGAGAACGGCGTAGCATGCATTTGATTCCCGCCCCTTAGGGTTACTTTGGCCGCAGAGATAATGGAACAGGTTAGGTGCAAAGCGTTTCGGACATGCATAGCGGCTCCAAAAGTGACATTTGTGCGAAAACACTTTCTTTATGTAAATATCGAATGTCTGCAGAAAAGATATCGTTCTGGGCGTGCGCATTGATCATCCTTGGGTCTGAATGTTAGAAATGGCATAATTGTAGTGTCAATCGTGGAACCCATATAAATAACTCCCGCTTATTTCCGGTATTGTCCCCTTCGTATTTCATACGGTGCTGTAGGTTTAGCATTTCAAAGTTTTTATAGCGTAGTAATTAGAGCGTAGGATATTGCTCCAAACCCACTCCCGGTTCAGGATCAAGTCCCAATATGGGTAATAATATTGTTTTGTCACTTATTAAAGTTTCATTAGTTTTTTTGTGAATTTTCATTGCTTTGAGGCTTGTTTCCATAAACAAAAACTTACAACCTGCAAGTTTAACTATTATCAACTATTTACCACAATTTTGGCGCCGACTTTCACCACAAACCGTGCGCTGTAGTTTTATTTCAAATATTGTTCAGCTTAATTTTTGTCTAAAGCGGTTGGGGATGTCACGGGAAAGTATTATACGGGGCCAGTCATGCTTTGAGCAATCTATCTGACGGTTCTAAACTTTACTTTACCTGCTGTTGAAAGCTGCCTATTTCCCTACGGTATTTTAATGATAAATTGTGAGCCACCACCCAACAAAATGATAAAACCACTGATATAATCTTGAGGGATTTTGGCGTCACCTCAAAATAAATGGAATAGAACCCACTGGAGCCAAGGTGTCACCAGAATTCCGATTTCACAGCTTTTCACGCTGAAAATATGAGCAGAAGTCAGCAATGGAAAGGGGTCACATCTAAATGACCCCGTGAGCCCGCGACCCCGTCGTATCCTGACCCCGTGTCCCATGATCACGTTGATGATAAATATATAAATATATATTCTGCCTTGTTTATCCTTCACTTGTCTAAATTCTTTCCACACGTCGCTTTTGCAGTTTTCAGGCGGCTCCGTCAAGCTGAGCTATCCCTTTTTGACCTTTTCCGCAGTTTCCGAGGCCAGATCCATGAACAAAAAGTGTTGCACAAGAATTTTTAACTTCTGAAATACATAGAATGATTAAAATTTATTCCGAAGTATCCATTATCCTAACCAATAATTAATTTTTTCCGAGGAATTCAGTATGACCGACCATCATGTAGGCATACCACGCAAACGTGGTGTAAGATAAATAATTCGTACTTAAATATTAGGCGAATAACTTTCAAAACAACCGCACCTCCAGTCCAAAATTTCATGATCCGTCGCTGGATATTAGTATTAGAGTTGGACCGTTATGGAGCGTTTCTCGGTTATGTGTACATATGAAGGCTAAGAGTATTTTGTGTTGAAACATACACACAACTATATAGTATATTGAATAAATGTAACTGTTCAATTACATCGGTTAGTGTTCTCTAGCCTGGAGGAGCCAGGCAGGGCTAAACCTATTTAGCCTTAAGCTATGACTATCGGGAACTTTAATTGGTTCTAAAAATTACGATAAATAAACCACCGCGATACGATCAATATTACGATTTCTGGTTTCTACTCTCGAAGGCTGCATCAATCAAAACATCTGCACATCCAGATCATCTATGATTTTCTGATGGGTATGACAAGCGTCTCCCGGCTACTCTACGACGATTCGATTAAAAGAACCGTACCCAGATAGTCTTAGCCATCACTAAAAACTAATAAATTTTATATGTATATGTAGTATATTTATATGTATTTACATAATATATAGTTAATTTATAGAATATATAATAAAACATGAAGCTGAGCGTTCCTATAGGTATGCATAGAGAAAGTGCCAGAATGAATAAAAATCTGGGGTTCTTCTGCACCGGCAAATTTATGCTCGGGCCCCAAAATAAAGAATATAACCAAGTTAATTTAGCGTTAGCCCACCGAAAGAATGTAACACTACAAATTTGTGGTTGTTCCACGACATTTAAAAACACCCTACCGACAGCGACCATGAAAGCTTCTTCCAAATACCTATTTCATCGGATTAATTGCTCAACTATAAGCCACGGGCGTAACCATGTGTTGAGAAGTGGTGTTGGGTGGGGTTTAGTACAAATATGGAATCGAAACATGATAGTTGAATCACAAAAACTGGGGGTCGGAGACTTATATAAACCCGTTTAGCTAAAAGCAGAGGTGTCCTTAGCCCAGTAACATGAAACGACTGTATACGAAAAACCTGGATCGCTTTGTTCTCTCAAAAGCATTACATGTTTTTGATTATATTTGTGAATCATTTAAAAAAGAAACACACAACCTAACGAACACATTTGCAACATGCGATCGACGCTTAAACAAATAGTAAAATATTTAATTTTTAATTAACCCTTTCATGCCCGAATTAATTTGTGTATCGTGCCATGTTTGACAAACTCAAGCCCTCGCCAGGGATCGAACCCGAAACGCACGAATGAAACTTATGTACGCAAACCACTGAGCTATCTGAGAGCTGTTGCTCGGTTCCGTAAGGAACCTCACAATGCGAGCGAATAACAACGCACGTTCAAACGTACGACATACGACATAGTCAGTAAACACAACGAGTCGCAACGTGCGTTGGGTCCATTTGGGCCCAGTGGGCATGAGAGGGTTAGTTATGCGATAGGTTAATTTTTAATTAAAGCTGCAACAAATTTTTGACAACGTCTTTGTAAAAATGCTAAGTATCACATTATTGCCTATGATACATCACATGGACCATTACATTGGCCATTATAATTATATAATATATCCTTATAAAAGACACTTGTACAATGTATTTTTCTATAAAAAGAGTATAGATGCACCAATGTAAGGTAGCAATATGAAATACCATTATATAGCGGAACAACGAACAAAACGAAACTAACCGGTATTTGGCCAACAAGGGCTGATTTTGTAAATTTTTGCATTTCTTTGATCCTCATGACCTCCAGTGATCATATCACACCAAAAAAATTAAGAAAGTTATATATGGAACAGTATGTTAGTGAGATCTTTGTATGGAGAAAGTAATGGAAAAAGTTTGTAATTTCACCGAAGAATTCTTTATCCGGGGTCACGGGGTCAGTCTATTGGCGCCGTGACCACGTGACAAATGTTACCCCAACTGACCCCGTGACCCCGTTCCAATGCTGGTACAAGTTACTATACTTCAAAAACGCTAATTGCCTGCACGATGGTAACAATTTCTTTAAAAAAATTATATTGCCTGTTCCTTGACGTCCGCTTCCCCCCAGTAAAACTTTTCCCAGAATTTTAAATTGGGAAACCCCTTGTTTTCCATCAGTGCCTCCGAATTTTGGCTGGTTGGCATTAAATAGGGAGAACAGACCGCCAGGGTCCCCGTTGGAATATTGATTAAAAATTGACAAGATCAATTCTAATTTATTTAATGCCAAAAGCTAGAATAGTTTAATAAATCGTATTTTAAATTCTGTGATTTTCCTGTATTTTATGAAATATCCTTTAAATACTTTTGAACTTGCTGAACGGACGACACATTGTGCCAATGCTATTGCGTGATTGGCACACCGCCCCAACATGCAATCTTTGTACAATGCTTAACCTAAACATTGTTAAATGTATGACCCATGTCCCATACTCTACCTTGCTCTTAACTTAGTCTCCTACAAGTTAATATCAGATCGGTTGAACCCAATGTTCTCAGCGAGGCATTCCTCAATTTTCTTGATGTTCTAATGTTATAATGAACCATTCCAAGTCTACGCCTCATGATTTGTCACAGAAGCACTAATACCTGCTTGTACCAGTAAATGGATGCATATAACAATTATAAATATCACTCGTCAAATATTACGTCAATTATTGGAGCATAGGCAGGAGTTTGACAAATTTTATGTTTTCTTATTTTTAGCTAGTTACGCGTATTACCACTTCTCGACAGTGTCAGGCACACCGTATCTTCTGACATTTTTATTGATACTATTCTAAATTATTTGAGCAATGTTCATATGGGCTAGTTACAAAAATCGTAAATTTATAAACATCTACACAGGACAGTTGACAAAGAAGCTGCATTAGCTGCAGACGGTGTCCGTTATAGTGAATTCGCGCCAAATTGGTAGCTGAGGGTGTGTACGACATTGTCAAGAAAAAAGATAGTATAGTAAATTACCCATTTAAGGGACACCTGTTTTGCTGATGTACGCATTTAAGGGACACAGGACAACAATTTTACCATAACTCAATTCTGTTTTCAACAAATGTCGCTATATCTGATATCAATATGTGGACAATAACATGACGTATACTCTTGTTCACTCAAAAATGGCGAAAAGTTAACCCTTCGCGGGATAAATGCTCAAAACCGAAGGTGTCCCTTAAATGTATAAAACTTGGCCTTTAAGGGACACTAGGTATGCATTTACGGGACAGACGATGCAATTAAGGGACGCTATTTGACAACGGTTGTGGCTGAATTGTATGACAAAGTTCTATACTATGGATCTATTTTTACCTACTGAAATCTAAATAAACGAGTAATTTCCGCTTTAGCTTTCAAAAAGCTGTAATTTGCCCGCACATAGAGCGTATTTGATAAAGCTAAGAACATTACCGCACATGACAAGAACATTATGTCTATATAAGTATCTCTATAGTTAAAAGGTGGATAGAAGAAAAGACTTTTACAGAACACCAAAAAGATGGACTAACAGCACCAACTGTAGACAGACGAGGGTATTCTTTAATAAACCCGGCAGACTTCGATCAAAATTTCTTTGAAAGATAAATGAAGATCGCATGAGAAGTGCAGTGCAATATATTACATATCAAGGGACATTTAAGTCCCAAATATACAGAATAGGTATAGTGGATAATAATTCATGTACATATTGTGGAGATGAACTAGAAACAGTGAAGACTTTGATAATGGACACGATGAATGAATTTAAAAGAGTAAAGAAAAAATTTAAGTAAATTTAAGAAGTAAAGCGAAAAGGTTTTTGATAGTATCAACTCCCATCTTCCCAACTGGGAAGATGGGAAATAACTTCCCGTCTTCCCTATTTCCCGTCTTCCCAGCTGGGAAGACGGGAAATTTGGAAGATGGGAAAACAAGTGTTGAGAAAATTTGTGTGTCTAATTGCACTGAGACACATAAATTGTTAAAATCTTCCCCGGGAAGTTGGGAAGCCCCTAAAGGTGACATGGGCCAAAGGTGCGATAAATCTAGCGAAATATGGTGCTAATTTTTCACACAATTATTCTACTCTATATTTATTTAGCGTTTTCCTTTTGTTACGTAACGGGAGCGCTAAAAATGCACCGTTCTCATGAAGCATTTGATATATGTTAAGCTATACTTCAGATAAAATACGTAATAGATTCAAAACATTACCGTTTTCATGCTTACTTTTTGTTTAAGCATCGTTTTTAATCTGTCCCTCAGGGTATCATATAATTATATAGACCAACAAAATAAAATATTTAATGCGTGCCTTATTACCGTACAGGTGTTCCTTATTACCATACACGTGTCCCTTAAATGCTTAAAAACTCAAAATTTTGACATCTGACAGTTTTTATATCATCGTCGGCAATAAAACAACTATTTCTTCAAACGCTTGATGCCGATCGATGGAAAATCGACCGGGGAACACAGTGATATAAAAATAGTAAATTTTACTTGCCATCAGAATCCGGCACAAAGCTGCAAAATTTTGGAAAAAAATGGCGTGGAATAATAATGATTTATAAATGTAACGTTTAGCTCGGTAAACTGTCCCTTATTCTTTACCGAACAATATAGTCAAAGCAAAAGTAATATCGCTAGAAAGAACAAAAACGGCTATTAAAGCGATATACAACAAGCTGTAAATTTATTCAGTGGAAATAAAAAACACCTGGTTTAAAGTTTAGTGTCCTTTATTTGCGTACGTCCCTTAAATGCACACTCTACTATAGCTAGGGGTGTGTGGTACACCCGCAGCACTTGATTTACAGTATGGGTGTCACCATGACTGTCTATACGGTAGGGTCGCGACTACAGAGGGATAAAAGTGCCAAACTGCGCGGACATTATAACGTGAACGCCGCATAATAGCCAAGCGGTCACCCGTTGTAAATATGAAGGTCTACGCCGCAACCCTCCATAATGACGCAGGTACACATATAATAGGGTACCTATATATCTTATTGTCTTTTGAGTAGTCATTTTTTGCAAAAACAGCGCCGAGGGAGATATTTATAGAATTATAGAAGAGGTAAAAAAACTTAGCCAAACAATAAATTGCAAACACTTATCTAATTCTTCCTTGTTGATATCGCTACACTTCTTAGTACTCACAACTACTAAGTGTCTAATTTAATTACTGAAACAAACTAAAAGACACTCAACTGTTTGTCATTATTAGATTTTGACACGGTAAAGACTATATATAGCTTGACAGGTTGTATCCAATCGAGTATATATTACCTCAGGGCAGCGTTGGAACCGGGTCACAACCCTTGACCCGGTGACCCGGCGACCCGGTTGTAACCTTGACCCGGTGACCCGGTAACCCGGATTTTTTTCAGATCTGCTCACGAAGTCAGTATTGAATACGACACGAAAACACTGTGTTAACCACTAAATTTACTGTTAAAAATACATGCAAGGGTAATACGACAAATGACAAACGCAAGTAAGCTTGTACATATGTTGAAACAAAAATCAAAACCCGAAAGGTGCTTCTACTGGACAATTCTTCTTCTGTACCCTGAGCCGCTTGTGTGGGCAAATTTAATAACTGATATGTGGTTTGTTTGTTTATTTGCATACCTGAACAGATTTGTGCCCATCAAATTTTACTGACAATGTTGAATTGCATTTTATTTTCCTGCGCTATTCCGCGTAATGAAAATAAAATTTAAAAGTCCAATTTTGAAATTTGAAATTCCTGGTATTTTCCATGTGTTAATAGCGCTGTCGGCATTTATATGCTATGAATTTCGTTCGTGACACAACAGATTCGGTTTTACCATTGGAATTATCGTACACACATTGGTTGAGCATAAGATAAGTAGGATAACTCCAGCTACACAGTTACCTCTTGCACTGGTCGGCCTTGGTAAAATATATGCACTTGTATACGACTCATGTTCCAGTGACTATGTCCCTTAAATAGTGTCACGTGCTCGTGGGGTTTACAAAAGTGAATAAATTTTTTTGCATTGTTTGTAAATTTTCTTTTCAGGCGAAACCATGTGTTTGTGTTTGTAATTGCTTGAAACTAATTGCAGAAGGTGCCTCTAATGTAAAAGATAACCGGGTCATCCCGGCAAGGGTGTGACCCGGTGACCCGGTGACCCGGTCGAAAAATGTGACCCGAATGACCCGGTGACACGGCGACCCGGTGACCCGGTTCCAACGCTGCCTCAGGGGCGTAGCCAAGGGGTTTGTGCCCCTCCTTCGTGCTGCTTTCTTGCCACGCTGAAACAGCAGAAAATTAGAGCCCTTGATTATATGTGAAAGGCACGTTTAGGCTGTGCCCTCCAGCATATTCAGGACCTTTCCGTAAAGAAGGTTTTGACTACGCCCATGTATTATCCACTATCTGTTATCTCATCTATTACCCATTACCCATTATTACTTATGCCAGGGCGTAATTAGGTGATACCATATAGCCAGTGGAAAATATATTACCCATTGGCACACCAGGTTTTGGTAACTCTCGGATCTTATATCCAAGAGTTCGGAACTTATCCTGCTCTGTTGGTAAGCAGGATTAAACAAGAGCATAAAACATTTCGCTGCCATTTGGAGCAATCTCAAGTTCTGAAGTAATTAACCTTGCCATTAATGAAAATGGTGGTGTCATGGCTTCCGGCAAGGGTTCTACACAATGGCGCAGACAATCCCGGAAATTCGTTGTGGAGGGTGGCGGGCTGGGTTGGTTTGGGGTAGATGCCAAAATGTTATTCAATTTTCCCACTTGCTACAAAGAATTACTTTTAATAACGTAAAATACAGTTGGTTGTAGCAATATGTACCACGAAGGATAGGATATTATTAGAAGGACTATAAAGTAAAATTAAATATATTAGACGTGAGATTTTGAGTCTAGGATATCCTAGGATACGGCGGGATTTTGATCTTATGGGACATGATTATTGCGCTTAATAAGATTGAGTATATCAGAGTTACAATTAACTATGATAACTCAATGAGTGGAGTGCCTGCTTGCGGATCCAAAGGGTACTGGGTTCGTATATCAAATGCCATTCCGGCCCAAATTTTCGACGGCTGTTTACCACCTTCCATTGTTAAGCACCTATCACTAGGCACAAATCAAAATTTGTTAACCCAACAATTATATATCTCTATCCGCCATGGGTTCCATGCCTATGGCCAGTGGCCGGCATTGCTCGTCGGAAACGAGGGGGTTGACCTTAAAGGTAGGTAACTTGTTGGGCAATCCAAGGCAATTTTTGTATTTGCGGCCCAGAGGGTCGAAATTTTGGTGTCTGCCTTAGCTTCCAATCACTCGGCTCATTGAGTATATGTGCATTTATAAGAATCGTAAGTGAAATTTTGTTCTCTTAGCCCTAAAACAGCAGCCCTCCCCATTGCCCATGGTTTTACCTATTTACCTATGCGAGACGAAGCTGCGACCGGTGTCTAAAATAAGCATTGTGTACAAAAATTTGCTTGGAATATAGTAGATATTAATATTCGTTTGGACATATCTGTTAGTGGAATTTTTTGACATAAAAGCACAATGTATTTTGGTTTATTTTATTTTGACAGGCGTATTAGGGAGGGTAAATCAATTCTAGAGGGCCTGATAATAAACAATTAGACATTACAAAAACAATAACTTTTTTTAACCAAAAAAACAATAATAATAATATTATTTTACTTTGTTTTTAAATTTTAATATTTTTAAAATGAATGAATCCATCCAGCCGGGTTGTAAAGTGCCGAAGGAATTATCGACTTAAGTGTAACAAGAAAAACGAGCTAATTATTCATATTTTTGCTTGACATTTCCAAAATCGAGGTACATTTTTGAACAATATTTTAAAGTCTCCTTGATGTCTGTCCTACAGGTTGTTCGAAAAAAAACAGCTAAATATTTGCGTTTTGAAGCGTTGTACTGACTAAAATTCGCCGTTTGCTGAATTAATTGTACTCATATTGGTTTCTTGCGCGGAGCCTTTACAAGGAAATAGCTTAATTTCTACTCAGAACATCAGACTGTTCCAGTTTCGATGATGTTACGGCCAACTATAAACTACTCATCGGTACTCGTGAAATAGAAACAAATTCAGGATTATGAAAGGATAATTTATAGGGCTCATGACAACTTTAGGGGCCGGACGTTATAACGATAGAGAAAAGAACAGCTTAGAGCGGGGGTTCGGGGGCGGTAGTCCCCGACTTAGCTTAGGCTTAGTACATGGCTCCTATAGGGACCTTAGCTTAGGCCAAGACTAAGGCTTAGGCTTAGTATATCGAGAACGGCATGGCATGAATTATACTTCGGCCCCTAAAGTAGACATAGTCATGAAGACCTTATTATGAAGGGATAACTTATAGGACCCATGACAACTTTAGGGGCCGGAGGTTATAACGCTAAAGAAACTGCTTTAGTAACCACATCTTCTGGATCGAAAAACGATCTGTTTGGAGTCTAGAACACGTTGCTGTAGGTTTTAATAGTCTCCCCAAAACAATGAGGTCTATTTTAGTAGCCACATCTCCTGAATAGAAAAACGATCTGTTCGGAGTCTAGAACACGTTGCTGTAGGTCTTAACTGTCTCCTCAAAACAATGAAGTCTATTTTAGTAGCCACATTTCCTGAATACAGAAACGATCTGTTTGGAGTCTACAACACTTTGCTGTAGGTCTTAATAGTCTCCCCAAAACAATGAAGTCTATTTTAGTAGCCACATTTCCTGAATACAGAAACGATCTGTTTGGAGTCTAGAACACGTTGCTGTAGGTCTTAATAGTCTCCCCAAAACAATGAAGTCTATTTTAGTAACCACATTTCCTGAATAGAAAAACGATCTGTTTGGAGTCTAGAACACGTTGCTGTAGGTCTTAATAGTCTCCCCAAAACAATGAAGTCTATTTTAGTAACCACATTTCCTGAATAGAAAAACGATCTGTTTGGAGTCTAGAACACGTTGCTGTAGGTCTTAATAGTCTCCCCAAAACAATGAAGTCTATTTTAGTAGCCACATTTCCTGAATACAGAAACGATCTGTTTGGAGTGTAGAACACGTTGCTGTAGGTTTTAATAGTCTCCCCAAAACAATGAAGTCTATTTTAGTAACCACATTTCCTGAATAGAAAAACGATCTGTTTGGAGTCTAGAACACATTGCTGTAGGTCTTAATAGTCTCCCCAAAACAATGAAGTCTATTTTAGTAGCCACATTTCCTGAATAGAGAAACGATCTGTTTGGAGTCTAGAACACGTTGCTGTGGATCTTAATAGTCTCCCCAAAACAATGAAGTCTATTTTAGTAGCCACATTTCCTGAATACAGAAACGATCTGTTTGGAGTCTACAACACTTTGCTGTAGGTCTTAATAGTCTCCCCAAAACAATGAAGTCTATTTTAATAGCCACATTTCCTGAATAGAGAAACGGTCTGTTTGCAGTCTAGAACTCGTTGCTGTAGGTTTTAATAGTCTCCCCAAAACAATGAGGTCTATTTTAGTAGCCACATCTCCTGAATAGAAAAACGATCTGTTCGGAGTCTAGAACACGTTGCCGTAGGTCTTAATAGTCTCCCCAAAACAATGAGGTCTATTTTAGTAGCCACATCTCCTGAATAGTAAAACGACTTGTTTGGAGTCTAGAACACGTTGCTGTGGGTCTTAATAGTCTCTCCAAAACAATGAAGTCTATTTTAGTAGCCACATCTAGAACACGTTGCCGTAGGTCTTAATAGTCTCCCCAAAACAACGAGGTCTATTTTAGTAGCCACATCTCCTGAATAGTAAAACGACTTGTTTGGAGTCTAGAACACGTTGCTGTAGGTCTTAATAGTCTCCACAAAACAATGAAGTCTATTTTAATAGCCGCATTTCCTGAATACAGAAACGATATGTTTGGAGTCTAGAAAACGTTGCTGGTATCGTATTAGTAGTCTCTGCAAAACATTACACTGTAGATTCAACGTTTAATAGTGTTTAGCATACTTAACGATGTCATTGGCAAATCCCATAGAGAAACATTTTGACCATATTATAACACAACTTTACTTGGTCAGTGTATGTTTGTCAAAACTAACAAATGTAATTGTCAGAAGTTTAGAAGCTCTGAGACCGGGCTTTAGTTTAAAAGAGTTTTTTTAAACATTCATATATTTAATACTTTGGAAGTCAACGTGTTTTTTAGCTGTCTGAATCTGAAATGACAGTAGTAGTATTTTTGTGCCGCCTGACAGACTTTATAAAACTAGGTTAGAGACCAAGCTATTTAGGCTTTAACCGAGATAATGCGATAATTACCTACCTATCTACAATAGCTGTACATACCTTTCGACAACGTATGTCTGTCTGGCTTGTCTGAGCGAATAGACGGCGTGTGTTGTCTGTTTAAAAGCTAACGGGTAAAGCAGAAAACGTCACAGACAAAAGATTTAAAACTAGAAAGTAACATACTATTAATTGGGTTTTTTGGAAATATGAGCTGATACACTTATAGAGCACTCTATTTCTAAGCCCTAAAGATTGATATTACATAAAGTTGGCAATAAATAAGTTAATAATAGTGTTATCGGAATGCAACGGCCGAAAACGCTGAATAGACAGACAGCCCTGCCATATTACCAAACGTGAAACAGTTCGTCTCCATCTAAATGCAGCCAGAGGAAAACTGATTGATAATTGGCACCAACCCCGTCCACTGAAACAGTTCGTCTCCGTCTAAATGCAGCCAGAGGAAAACTGATTGATAATTGGCACCAACCCCGTCCACTGAAACAGTTCGTCTCCGTCTAAATGCAGCCAGAGGAAAACTGATTGATAATTGGCACCAACCCCATCCACTGAAACAGTTCGTCTCCGTCTAAATGCAACCAGAGGAACATTGATTTATAATGGGCACCAACCCCATCCACTGAAACAGTTCGTCTCCGTCTAAATGCAGCCAGAGGAAAACTGATTGATAATTGGCACCAACACCGTCCACTGAAACAGTTCGTCTCCGTCTAAATGCAGCCAGAGGAAAACTGATTGATAATTGGTACCAACCCCATCCACTGAAACAGTTCGTCTCCGTCAAAATGCAGCCAGAGGAACACTGATTGATAATTGGCACCAGCACCGTCCACTGAAACAGTTCGTCTCCGTCTAAATGCAGCCAGAGGAAAACTGATTGATAATTGGTACCAACCCCGTCCACTGAAACAGTTCGTCTCCGTCTAAATGCAGCCAGAGGAAAACTGATTGATAATTGGCACCAACCCCATCCTCTGAAACAGTTCGTCTCCGTCTAAATGCAACCAGAGGAACATTGATTGATAACGGATACCAACCACGTCCACTGAAACAGCTCGTCTCCGTCTAAATGCAACCAGAGGAACATTGATTGATAACAGATACCAACAATGTTCACTGAAACAGTTCGTCTCCGTCTAAATACAACCAGAGGAACATTGATTGATAACGGATACCAACCACGTCCACTGAAACAGCTCGTCTCCGTCTAAATGCAGCCAGAGGAACACTGATTGAAAATGGAAACCAACAATGTTCACTGAAACAGCTGGTCATCGTCTAAATACAACCAGAGGAACACTGATTGATAATGGGTACCAACCCCGTCCACTGAAACAGTTCGTCTCCGTCACAATGCAGCCAGATGATCATTGATTGATTATTGGATCAATCACGGTCCACTGAAACAGTTCGTCTCCGTCTAAATGCAGCCAGAGGAAAACTGATTGATAATTGGTACCAAACCCGTCCACTGAAACAGTTCGTCTACTACTAAAATGCAGCCAGAGGAAAACTGATTGATAATTGGCACCAAGCCCATCCTCTGAAACAGTTCGTCTCCAGTTTAAATGCAACCAGAGGAACATTGATTGATAACGGATACCAACCACGTCCACTGAAACAGCTCGTCTCCGTCTAAATGCAACCGCAGGAACATTGATTGATAACAGATACCAACAATGTTCACTGAAACAGTTAGTACAAGTCTAAATACAACCAGAGGAACATTGATTGATAACGGATACCAACAATGTTCACTGAAACAGCTGGTCATCGTCTAAATACAACCAGAGGAACACTGATTGATAATGGGTACTA
>JASANE010015969.1:0-13248 GCA_030248225.1 Trileptium ribeirensis
CAGACTTGAACAAACCGTTCGCAGCATTTCTATCACATGGCACGGACTGGCCCGAGCTGTCGAACATGCATGAAACACCGGTGCCATTTAGCAACGATGGCGTCCTGGCCAACACCGTGGAGCGACATTACCACGTCCAGGTGTTGGCACTCCTGGAACACCATGATGCTGCCCGCGAGTTGATGGATACAACTAACTCGCCGCTACAAATCAAGTCACGGGCCAGGGTGCTAAAAGACGAACTCATTGATTACATCACCAGCGCCCGCCTTAAGCCGTTGTTGGAGCATATCATGCGCCCAATATTGCTCAAGAAATTTGCCATCCCAGAGTACGCACACGTTCTCCAACTTACAGAGGATCGGCAGTTACTTGAGGCTTCAACGGACGCTTTCTGGGGTGTCGGACGCTCCAGTCAGCAACTACTAAACAAGGAGGCGCCCGGACGCTGCCATAACGTAATGGGACGCTTGCTCGAGGAGGTGCGCGAATTTCGTGCCACCGGCAACGTGCGCTGGCCTCAGACAGCCATTTTGGGGGACGCGTTGGCCCTGCCTTTGCTGGAGGTAGCCGAGGACAATAAGTGGTTGGTTAACGGATGGCCAGACACGCATCTCGCCCGGCTTGTCCAGGCCGCTAACGCCATAGTCACGCCGCAGTTGAAGTGCATCATCCTATTAGGCGGTTATAACTATATCTACCGAAAGGCGCCTCTGGAGCAGCTCCATGCAACAAACCCAAACGCAGCATTTAAGAAAGTGAAGCGTCACCTCGGGGTCTTATCAAAGCGAGTAGCGCCAACAACGACCATTATTATGACGCCACCTACACCGCGCTGGGTTGCTACAAACCAAGACGCAGCGTCCTGGACGGCCGAACTGAAACAAATCTTAATCAACCACCGGCAACGTTATAACACGCTCCACAACGTGTTTATCCCAACGTGGCCCGTCGCGTTCAACACGCCCGACGCGTGGGAGCGGGATGAGCCACACATGGAGTGGGGCGAGCGACCGCAGTTCCGCGAGCCGATGGTATCTAACTACTGCCGTCGCAACCTACGGGAGTGGGTAAGCCATCTAGTTCGCGACGCTGAATTAAAACGCTTGGCACCCTGAGCGATAGCGAGTATAAGAGCATAGCGACTAGTAGTCAACGTGAGCGAGGAGGAAATAAGAACATGAAAGGAAATAAAATCAATCAGTACGAACTAGTAGGCAGCGTATTGGAAAGGGTAGTCGTGAGTAAGGAACGCGAGTACGGAGCTGAGTAACGACACCAAAATACAACTAGGAAAATAACTTAAGGTACTAGTCACGAGAAATGCATGTAACTGAACCAGATAGGCGTAATCCGTACAACCTGGTGGGTTAGGAAACCTACCAAACGGAAATACAATCTTTCAATAGAATACTGAACATAGCGACCACCAAGAACCAACTTTTAACGAGATTAAGATAAGTCACACGGGCAGGCCAATCCTCAGCTCTTAATTGGAAATCACTTAAAATAACCCCTGGGTTAGGGCATAACCGGCAGCCGGGTCCTTTCTTAGGGTAAACTAAATCAAATTAATCGCGGAGGTACGTGCCAAAATAATGTATATATATATAGTTGCTTCAGTAATAACCTTGCGTATATGTATACTTATAATGTTTAGAACATTGGGTAGGCAGTAAATGGAGAAACAAGGATACATTCTCGAAACATTAAGATATCAAGCTCAAAATATTATAAACCATAAGGGAAAACTTCCAAAAATGCCGAATAATAAGGGAGAAGGGACGCGTTTTTGGTGATAACCAAACAAATTGATCGTCCTTCTACCCTCGTTTTAACAAATTTTAACAAATTTTAACAAATTTTTGGGAAATTCTTGGAAAATTTTCGAAACTTATTGTAATTTTATCCCCAAACGGGCAAAATTTTCGGAAAATTCTCGAAATCTACGGTAACTTTAAGCTCAAACGGGCTAAATTTCCAAACTTCACACAAATTTTACCTAATTGAAATCAAGGGCTGTGCATCACATGGAATTAATCATGCAAAATTTTCACCTTCTTTTCGTATCTCGACAACTTTAACTTACTACCATAAGTAAGGAGTCTATAAAATCCAAAAAAAATTTAAGAGATGTAACAGCCCGAAATTTTAGGGATTTCAACAAGATATTTAAATAGGGAAAATCAGCTAAATTAAGGTCAAAGTTGGGAAAATGGGTGCGACGGGCGATCGGATACCGGTGGAGCGTGACTCGGGTACTATATTGTGTACTATTCATTGCTGTTGTTATAAAAATAAAAATGTACTGTTCTTGTAACCTGTTGTGTCGTCACGCTCCACCCGCCCGAGGTGCACGGGTTGATTTTGGCACCCAAATTGGAATACTGGCGACACTAAGTATGGTATCCGGTCGGCCCTATATATATCTATTGAATAACATAATTGTGTCGGCGATGTATTGTGCATTTTATTTTGTTTTGTATCTGATATGGTGGAAGAGAATCCTACTGAATCAAGAAGTAGGGTGGGGAATCAAAGTTTCAGGAAAGAAGAGCAACAGAACTTATCTCAACGTTAATTTTATAGGGTCCACTTAAACGCGAAAATTTTTATATTTTCTGACACTCCAGGCTAAGTGGGCTTATCGCCCCGCCAACAGGGATTCCCTAGGGCTCCAAAATTTCGCAGTCGGGCCGACTTGGCCCTTACTGGTAAGTACTTAGGGACCCTCAACTAAGCGTTTAAACATCCAATTTTCAAGGAATTAAATCTCGATCAAAATAACCAAAACTCCCCGATTTTTCAAGCTCAACACCTCCCCGGGGTCTTACCCTACCTAGCCAGTCGAAAACTGGGGGCACCTGACTTAACCGGTACGAGCAGGACCTCGATAACCCTCCAGGGACACCAAAATTTTCTGTTTGCGACTCATAAAAAAAGGCCTCTAACAGGCCATCTATCGGAGATACATTAAATTTGATATTTTTATCAGTAGGCGACCAGCCAGGGCATGAACCTGGTCCTGCCCCCGGCCGCCTACTGTCGTCCGTTAGTTCACTATCAGCAAAAACGTGTTCGCATTTTGATAAAGTCCCAGCGCTCTGAGCGCTCGTATAAAATTTTCTCTGATAAGCCTCGCGCCTACCAGCGCGAGGTTTTGTTATTTTTCTTGCCGGGGCTATTTGTGTCGAATATAGCACTCGCCGAGGGGCATTCATCATAGCAGCTGTATCGTCGTGGCTGGCGGCTGGTTACAAAGAGCGTTGGTCACAATAGTTGTATGTATCGTCGTCTGGCTGCAAATTGTTTTGATATAGAATTCGAAGGGCTTGCGAGTTTGTAGTTTACATTTGGCTTTACATAAATTGTTTATGTATTTAAAATTTTGAAATTTAGCGGCTTTTTGGACTTTGCCAACTCGGGGACAAATTGGAAAGACAAGACAGCAAGGGGGAGAATTGGGGGTATATAAGGAAATGGCCCGACACAGTGTTGGGACCAGTCGAGTAGAGAAGCCGCACAGACGGCGGTTTTCTTTTCGCTCGTGGCGGTTGTCGCCCGGGTGTTTTATTAAATTAATGTTTTTGCTTTGAGTTTCGGTTTTGCTTTTGCTTTTGAGTTTAGCCCAGGAGGCTCTCGCTGTGTAGCACAGGGCAGAGGTCCTCCTGGTGCGGTTTTCAAGGTTTTCAAAATTTCTTGAGCGCGAACTGCCTTTGCGGGTGTTGGCACGTCCGATGGATGCTGCGCACACCCGTAAATGCAGCTCTACCAAATTCAAGAAAATCGCACGCAAAATCTAAGCTCTCGACTGGTTCCCCGCTCGCCGGGTCGCCATTTTTCATTTTAGACCCGGGGGCGAAAATCATTTAGTGATGTGAACGGGGTAGGAAAACACACGGGAGAGGGTAAGGCTTTCAGTAAGGTGTTTAGCATAAAAGAAAAAAACTAATAGCGTGTTGACCTGGAGGCAGCCGCTAAGGCAGATAAGAATTGAGCATAAGCACAAGATAGCGTTAGGCTTTCCCCACCAAAATTCGAGCATTTGGACCCTGAGCATTTCGTTTAACGAGTCCACGATTAAGTTGTTTCAAAACTAGTCTTCCAGGCCGTTTAGACACGGTAGAAGACTTTGGTAATTTGCATGCATTGGTTTAGGATTCCGCCACAAATTGGCATCAAACACGTTTACGATTTTTTCAACCGATTTCCAAGAGACCCTGGAGCTTCTTTTGACTCGTGCTCCATTCCACGCTAACTTTCATAGCTTGAGCTGAGCCTAAGTCCTAGGACAATCTACAAGAACTACTCCAGGTCACACGGCTTAAAGACCCAATATCGGGGAAGAAGAGAGAGCGGTCCGCTCGGAACGGACGCGGTCATTTGCACGCAGGAAACAATTCAAACAAAAATTTGAGAATGGAACCCCTGACGCTAGCCCCAATTTAAGCTTCTACTCTGAGAATCATTTCGCTCCAAATGAAATTTCAGCCAACTGACCCCAAAAATTTAGACGGGTCTCAGGCCGTTTAGACACGGTAGAGCACTCCGTCACGTATTTTAAAATAGAACAATTATCGATGGGTCGATGCGGCTGCTCCATAGAGGGGTATCCGAAGTGTTTCAAGCTTAAATCACAACTAGTCTTTTTGGTACTCAAACTGAGCAATTCGTTGAGGGTGCGGCAGCACGCGCCCTATCCATGCTTGCAAATGACTGCGGGCCTCCGGCTAAATCAAAGGCGCTCGGAGAAGAGCATAAACAAAGCAGGAAAAAAGACGGAGTCAGCTGCAGCGTATAGACGAGTCAAATATCAGAGCAATTCTTGTGCTCGCACCCGTTAGTCGAGCGACGGCCCTGAGAAAGCTACAAAGTGATTTGTTTCCCCAAACTTTCACTGATGGAAAACTTATAGGCGCGAACCCACAAACCGTTTAGACACGGAGGTTTCGATGCAGCGCCATTTTTCATGTCAAAATCATCAATTCAAGAGATCGTTACAAGACAGACAAAACTCGGGAGACGCGGCAGCGGTTTCCCTTTTTACGAGGACCCGCAATTTCAGCCGGACCCAGGCGCAAGCAAACTTCAGATCATAAATTTTCACTGAGAGTAGGCTGCAGCTGACGCCCGGACTCGATATAACGCACATCACATCTATGAAAAGGCCGAACAAGGAGAGCACAAGTTATTTTACAAGTGGAGTCGTCAAACGGTCGGCAAGGAGAGTTCATCCCAGTGTCCTGTCAGGCGGGCAAGGCAGCTCATGGGGTATAACACGTAAGCTCGAGCTGAATTGATGTCCACACGATTCCCTCATGGGGTTTTATCAGGATTCACATCACCCGTTTGGATATGTATAAGTATATCACCGGGTGCCCTGCGAGGTACCCATGAATTCTGTTGTATGTAGACTATCTTGGTTCTGTGAATGCCATGACTTACAGTTTACTTAAATAAAGTGTTAGAGTGTGAAATTCTTATTTGGCGATATGTGTTTAATGTAATGATTAGACCAAAGCTCTAAACCATAAACAATCGAAAGTGAACCCAAGACTAAAATTTCAAAACTTAGGTTTAGTCCCAAAATTTATAGTTAGGCTCGTTAAATAGTTGGTGCACAACTTTACTCAAATCTTACTCGCGCTGGATAAGAACCCTGGGGATTTAGCCCCAGGTGTTCCCTCAAGCTATCGGCCCGGCAGGAAACCCCTTGTGAAACTAACCAAAGTTTTTGTCTGAACTAGGCTCCCGTGTACCAGACTACAATAAGAGGTTGCGCCCCATTAAGGATTTAAATAGGAATGAGGGAAAGGCGAGTCAGCCTTATTACCTGTGAGCAGGCTTAGGGGTTGACTCTCCCTCAGGGGGACCTTCATACCACTAGATACGTGGGCCAAAATAGGGGCCAGGCCGAACACCCTGGTTAACCCGCCGGCAGCCTGCTAAGCTAAGCGGTTCCCTAGGGTCATCGCATAGATCACCGGGGAGTCGTGGAAGCCGGGGTTGTCCGGGCACCACGCAAGGAGAAATGGTGGTGCAGCTGGGATCCCTTAGGGCCAGAACTGGTCCTAGTACATACAGTATATACCTACACTATATAATGTAATACACGGTGTATGAGACACCGTCAACGTAGCTATAGTGTCTTAATCTACCTATTGTTTTTACTGACGGAATCAAGGACACCATACACAAACCCATTATTGTGTGTAAATAACAGCGTGTAGGTAACGCCATATAAATTATATGGTATAGTCTACACCATACTTTTGTCGACATTACACTACCTATTATCTGAAAATACCATCAGAAACGCCATGGTGTCCAAGACACCACATAATTGATGTTGGAAGAAACACTCAGGGTGGACAAAACTTTCACATGGGTGTCATTTATAACGTAAACGATGCATAAATTTTAAATGTTACATAGCTTCAAGCTCTCATAATCTCAATAATTCTCAGAATCAATGAAATTCTTATGGCCCTTAAGGCTTAAGTTTGTAACTTCCTAACGAATGGTCCAAATGAGGATAAATTTGGTATAGGTAATCTACACCGCACCCTACGGTATTTGGCGGCAAAATACGCCTATGATCAAAAAACACGTGCCCATTTTAGCGCGATTACTACAGCTCTTAAAATCTCATTTTACTCATTGGAAACCTTCTAATCTTAAAACTAATGCTATTTTCAGTCAATTACGCATATGCCGTACGATTCACAAGTATTGAACTGAACAAACAATTTCACACACTTTCATCACATATGCAAAATTATACATAAAAGTGAACAAGCTCGTTCGCTGGAACACACGCAATGTAAACATAGATGATCCACAGACCCTTTTTACCGGGAGTCCATAATAGATAATAAACACAGGATTGGCTAATGCAAGAGTATACGATCGAGATTCAGAGAGACCATAAGAGTGCCGAATCGTGTTTGGGGTTCACGTCTTAATACGTCCCTCGGCTTCACATGACGGAATTTGTTCTCTTAACCTCTAGGCACAGTGTATGCGTAGTTGTCTACGGTGTTAATCAAGCTGCGATTTACAAGTGATTTTTTAAACTGTTTACCAGACAACTTGTTCATTAGCAGTTGTATACTGACTGCATTTTTTTGAAAGCATACTTTACCAAGCGTATATTTTACGCCATCGTACATATGTAACCTAGGTTTTGTTGAAGATAATATTGCAATTTACTATTTCATTTTCTATACTGATTAAAAGATCTTCGTGGCACATTTTTACAATCGCTATTCAAAAGTGTATATATTTTTGTGACGAAACGCAATGGTTTTATTGAAACTAAACCTGAATGCCGGATCAAATTGTAAACTTTAACCCATAATTTGATGGTAAATTGCGCTTACTACAAACAGTTTGCAAAAATATGCATCCAAGATGCACGCGTTGTTAAGAATAACTTTAATACCTGTATGACTACGAAGCTTGATACCGATGACCGTTGGGTTTTATTATAAGGTTCCAAAAAATTCCTTTGGGTGCACTGGGCTGAGTTTGTAAAAATGAGAGAGAAAACTTGACGTTACAGTTGAAAGGCAAGTAACATGTAAATTTAAACCCACAAATGTCATCCGCGAATGTGATATTTATAACTCGACATATTTAGGGTTCACTCGAGAAAACTATTTTTCACTCTTTTTCACACGGGATTACACCCCTGAGGAAATACGCTCGCAAACACAGTCGGTCTTGAAGGCCGCTAAACTGAAACCCAGTTCATAAACAAATCATATTAAAGAACACATGCTTAGAATGCGTTGAAATATGCACCTCCGTCCTTTTTCCTTTTTCTCAGAATTAAAGCCAGCCCCAAAGTTGAATACTTAGACAGGATTTTACTCAGACGGGAGTTTTTTCAAACATGTCTTACCCCATTTTTATACCCTAAAATTTTTTACGGTCGTTTTTTCTATTCCATCAGGGTAGGTATATTATTAATAGCTACGTGGTATCTATTATGTACAAATGCGGCAAGGTTTTTTAACATCAATAAATATACATATTTTACGCAACCTTACCGTCCAATTACCAAGTTTCCTCACCTAAACCTATAATAGTCATGACCTCTATTAGGCCTTACAGCATAGGACTAACAAACATCAAAGCATGACACGGAAGCCTTAATAGTCTTAAGGGATATAACCAACTTAAGATCAGTATTATCTCAAAATTTACACAAGTCCCTATTTAAAAAGTATCTCTATTTAAACTTTGAGGTCTTGTATAATGGGAGTGGCTTACCGGTGTCTCACTTACGCCCTACAAAATTTCAACAGCTAAAATTTTGATCAAAACGTTCAACGGTTCCATTAGAGGAAACTCGAACAGAGATACCTTTATCATACAGGTCTAAATGGCTGACCTGATGTGAACCATATATTTTGACCGAGCTAAGGCAAAAGTATTCCTGTAATATATCTTCAGCATATTAAGAAAATTGAAATATGTTTATCTAGTGCCATACCCACTCTTACTCATTACAAGCTGTACCGACTAGCCCCAAGTCGGATACCAAAAGCCAATTTTATACGGCGAGCTATGGTGATACTCTTTGAGAATTTAACGGACTGATCCTGAAATTACAGATGTCAACAATTATAATATCCTAGCTAGAATTCACATGAATTTAACATACCGTTAAGTGGTTCTCAGGTGTGTACCTCCTACTCGTCTGGAACAATATTGTGGTTAAGGCAATGTTGTTGATGTCTCTTTCAAAATATGGACACTAGGTTACGAAAATTACCATGATAATGTTTCGGATGAGTTACAGCATATCTTTGGGTACTGTATATAGCTTTTCACACATAGTTTAATTCAAGAGGGATAGTAAATGTCGACATTAACAAGTAATTAAACTACTCCGTTTTGCTATTGCTAAATTGAAGCTATACACAGTTTGTCGTCCAGAATGTATTCATTTGTAATATAAGCGAGAGGGTACACAATAACATTTTGCATAATAAAACGATAAATTACTTTCAAACACAATTGCCCAAAAAGTACAAATTTATGTTATATATCATATGTAGTACATCAATATTGTAAGACAGATCTGCACGCACACAACACACACGTTATATACATTCATTTGATTTGGTTTCCTTAAAATTTTTCATGGCCTCGAAGTGGTTAATTACTTCCTTACGTTATCCTATATACCGTCATTGAGGTTCGTCAGTTTGCAACCAATTCTATCACAAATGTCTTCTGGGCTAAAAACTTACTGAACACCGACTGTTTATCATTTACATTTTTACACTTGGTACTTGTGCAAAATACTTGCACAAACGACTGCATGTTCTTTAGTGATAATGCTAATGGCCCTAATATTGACAATGCATTGCGACTATTATTGTATTTAATGTTCGATTGTAACAGCACCGTTCCGGTATTTAACATTTGCCGTGCTCTCATTAAGGCCCGTCAAGGACTCGACAAAGCTCCAAAGGCTGATAACCAGCGCTCTACCGTGATCCGATTTAGCGTCCGTATCAACCTGACCCCTGTAGCGCCATGATCTCGTATTGTCTGTGTATCATGAATATATTTGTCGCTTTCGCATAACCTTGTCCGTTTGTCTGTTATGCTACTAATTGTCGTTATAATTGAAACAGGATGATACATTTTTAGGACTGCTATAGATGTTTTGTCAACCATGAATATAATTTTTTCTTTTCACACACGTATTGAATTTGTTCAGAAGAAGATTGAGGTTATTTCATATCTATAACAGTGTTCAGCCCGTTTTTTTACCCTGCCTAACCCAATAACAATATTTTATGTCACCAACAAGGAGATATAAAGTAAAGCATTTTAAACATGAAATTAATCACACAACTGACTAGGAACTATGTTTTGATCTCAGTAAACAGTGACATTTGATCAAAGACAAGGTGTTGTTGATCTAAAATGTTGTGAATTCTAAATCTAAGGCAATTTTTTTAATAAATCTTTTTTCCTAAACAAGATAACCCATGTGAAAATGAGAGAAATATATTCACAATATTCGTGGCATATATATGATCTTGAAGTGCCCTAATATTTTGTTTGTGGTGGTTCAGACTAAAGCTACTAGAGTTTTGTTTATGGCACACCCAATTCAAATAACTAAATGTAAACATATAACTTGAACGACTGAATCACAAATGTAATAATGATAATACAACCTTTATACGATTCAAAAAATATCACTATTCTGAGCTCACTGATGGCATGGTTATAAAATGTTTGTGTGCATACTTTTAGGTTATTTGTTTTTTCTTCAGATGCGTGTATTGGCCACGAAGACGATTGTGGTAAAAATTCAGTTTGTGTCATCGATCCAGCTACACCGAGCTATAAATGTGAATGCAAAGAAAGTTTTTGAAAACAGCAACGATGCCACTAGTTGTATCCCAGGTATGCTTTTAGGGTCACAATAAACTCAGGTTTTATTTAATACTCGACAAGGCTACCGTCGGAACCAATTCGTTATTTCGTAAATCTCCCAGAGCGCAAACACCTTGCTCTTAATCCCATCACTGTCATCGAGTTTACAGTGATATTCAGTTCTCAAAACCGTTTTTAGACGATTTTACGTGAAATAACAGATTATGATGGCTGAAGGCTGCCAGCTAAGCTACCATTTACGTATTAGAATATCCACATCGATTTTCAGAGAGGACAGTTATTTTTTTTCTATTTTCAGCCGCAGCCTGCTTCCCGCCAACTCTGAAGTTGTGGCGTTTAATTAGGCTATTTGCGTTTGTATATATAACTACAAACTCATTTTCCGGAATTGATTCCTGGCCGACCCTGATTTATCGTAGCTGCTGTGCCGTAACAGTTATAGTTCTAAACAAGACACATACGTTGCCACTGATTTGCAGGGAAAACTGCGTAATAAACAGTTTTATTTTTTTTAATAATTAAGGCCTTTAGCAAATTTGTATACTCCTACGTAGATTCCGATTTAGAGAACTACTGATTCGCTCATTGAACGATACTGTAGCATCTCACTACGCTAGCATATATAGCGTAGCTGAACACGTTGTGATCGGGGCCTGTGGTGTAATGGTAGCGCGCTAGTCTTGCAAGCTAGAGTTCCGGGTTCGAATCCCGGCTGGTCCAATGTATGATCACTCGTGGATCTTTTCAGTTGGTGAACCCGACGTGATCCCCTGCACGGAGTTTCTTCATAAGGCTAGAGCTCAACGCACACTCGCTCCGCGACTCCGCAGGGGTGTTATGTAGCATCTCACTACGCTAGCATATATAGCGTAGCTGAACACGTTGTGATCGGGGCCTGTGGTGTAATGGTAGCGCGCTAGTCTTGCAAGCTAGAGTTCCGGGTTCGAATCCCGGCTGGTCCAATGTATGATCACTCGTGGATCTTTTCAATACCAAATAAATAAAAAAATATTGCATAACCTTCGAGTAAAGCTCGTGATATATATAAGCAGTTTGGTGTCTATTAAATGTATTGTAGCATTTTATCAAGTGGCACTGATATTAACGTACTGAAGTGTATGTACTAGTTGCTTCGCTTCGATTGTTGGTTTTACCATGTTTTTCAAAATCAAAAGCTTCTTAATAACCGCATGAAAGTCATCACAAGCTGAAAAGTGAGGGAGGGGTGAAAGACAAACCGCTTTGAATATAAATATGAGCTAAAACTTCAGAGGGGGTAGTTTGAGATGTATATATAATTAAATATAAAGTGGAAACGTGACAGCTGACCACATAACTGGGGTGGGGCATTATATGTAATAACCGGTGACGCAGCTGCATGGCGCAACTTCCTAACACCATGCCCATACGACCCCGGCTATCGTAACCTCAAGGGTGGACCGTGAATACTAAATTTTAATCCTATTCTTGGTCAGACCCAAGAAGTTACGCAGCTTAGCAGGCCGCAGGCGCGCTTCACGGGGTGTGTTCGGACCCTGCCCGAAGGGTTGCGCACGTGTCTAGTATCGGGTATGATTTCTGAGGTCCCACAGGGAGGCTAGCACCGACACCTGCTCGCAGGTCATGGAGCCTAGCCGCTATTCCCTATCCTAGACTCATCGGAAGTTGTTTAATTCTATTTTAGTGATATAAGTGCGGAATTAAATGTGCAAGTGTCCCTACAAATTTGAAGCTCAAGATGAGTTACCTAGTTAAAGTCGTGGTATGCTCTGTGTTAGAGCATTGACCTATGTGGCCCCCACAGGGTTCCGACGAGCCCTGAGTGTTTAATGTCGGGTTATCAATGGCGTGGCCTGCGCTTATCAGTAAATTCTAAGCAAGCGTACTGGTACTTTGACCAGTGAAGATTTTAGCTTATGCAAGTGGAGAAAATGCATAACAATTTTTTGAGTATTTGTCATAAATTAATGAATTTTACTTGTATTATTCGGTCATTTCCTCAGATTTTACTCTTTGATTCCAGTGAAACACGAAACAACTTTGATGGAAGGCCATGCTCGTCGGGGCGTGCGACATTCTCGCACACAAGCCATGGCGAACAGGGCCTGCTCGTCCGAGCGGACAAACCAGAAAAAGAAAGCTCCTATCGTCTCGGTGAAAATAAGGCGGTACTCGGTGTTTCAAAGTCAAAGGAAAATCAACTGGCTGGATGATTGTCCCGCAGGTTGTTTAAAAGGACGCCTCACGCCGCGTTGCAACCCTGACCGTGTCCCGTCGGCTTGAATTAAAGGAAACTGTTCCATTTTTCCTCTTCTTTTGCCCCTCCCCAGTCTTCGTCGTTCGGTCAGTCGTACTGATAGGTAGGTAAGGTCGTCAAATACAATAGGGCGAAAGTATCGATAGGCACTACGGCAAGAGCACCCTGAGAATAGACGATCGGACGCCCCTTGTCAGATTCGGTAGTCAGTGTCTCTTTGAGCAGTGCTCCAACCAAGCTGTAGAGCTCGCGTATTCAGTCCGAACACCGCTTTTTCCCTCCGCCAATCTTAAGTATTCGTCGCCCAGCGCGACCTGCATTGAGGAGCGTTTTCTGAAGCACCCTAGGGCCCCTGCTTAGTGCGCTGCATAGCTGAGTAGTTACCTAACATTGAGTGAAGCAGGGATAACCGCCCCTAGTTCGCAACTTGGCGAATATCTGCACGCTCCTCCCCCGTTCTTCTTTTAACGCCCCGTGCCGCCATACTGTGCTGAACTGCAGCGATCACAGCAAGATACTACCAGGCTTTTTGGAACACTCGTCCCTTCGATAAGCTTTGATCT
>JASANE010015972.1:0-23357 GCA_030248225.1 Trileptium ribeirensis
GCGGCAATGGTCAAGTTGAACATTCTAATCGAACATGGGAACAAATGCTGAGCATGTACGTTAGTCAATCGCAAACAGATTGGGACCTTATTCTTCCGTATGTGTCTTTTGCCTATTGTACAAGCGTTCACGAGTCAACCATGGAGACACCGTTCTTCCTCAACTTCGGACGAAATCCTGTGCTACCAATGGAGCTAACATTGCAGAAAGCAAAACTGGATCTCACACCAACCGACTACGCATATGAAGTTGCTGAACGAGTTGTGACAGCTGACGACCTAGCTAATAACACTTTGAAACAAGCACAACTGTGCCAAAAGCACTACCACGACCGTCTAGTTAATAAGCTTTCTATTCTTGAGGGTGATAAAGTCTATACTGCATGTTCCCCAAGTACCAGTAGGGAAAACAAAAAAATTAGCTAGGCTTTGGCGAGGACCATTTCGTGTTGTCCGTTTAACACCGGATGGTACGGGAGCTGTATATCATTTTGTGTAAACGCTCCGTTAACTCAGGCATACGACGTATTAATCTACGTAGGTTAAAGCCAGCACCCTAGGTTACGAAGCAACGAGCAATTAAATACAGAAATGCCGGCGAAATAGCTGAAGATTTTTGCGAAAAGTCTTACACCCAGTATGAACTTGCGTCTGCTGATCATAGCGCGGGGTTGAACCAAGGAGAGGAGCAACGTCATGACAAACCAACCATGTAGACAAACACGCTATAGTTTGAAGATCTCGCACAGGAAAAGTTGATCTAGTTAATTGTTGTGCATTATCACCTCCTTTAGAATACGAATATAGCAATAGTAATACTAATAGTAATAATAAAGTTCACAACGAATCACTAAGTAGAAGTATCATGTCAAAATAGCTATTCTCCAGAAATCATTATTAACTGCGATGACGATGATTTAATTGACGGCAGTGATGACGATAATGTGGAGGTAACGAAAGCAGTAAATCATAAAACCCATACAATTACAACTACAAATGCATGTACTAAACAGATGGAAGATGTGTTACGCAATTTTCCACGAAAAACAATTAAAGACACGCACTCTACAAAAACAGCAAGATACCCTCACATGAAAACGTCTAGCCGTCATGATTCAAAATCGTCGACCTTCTCAGCGAAGCGAAATTGTTCAGACGATTTAAAGCGTAATCACATCAACCGTTTCCATGCGAACAGGAAACCTGCTAAAGATGGCGATCATTCATCTGGTTGGAGTCCTATGAGACGTAACTTAGATTGGTCATATCGAATCCCTAGAAAAACAATACAGCAACGAACGAAAGATAAAACACACCACAATCAACGCGATTCACATCGACATGATTCGCATGCTAAGTTTCAATAACACTAATCGAAAGTCTGAAAATCACCGACATCAAATCAAGCGTAAACGCGATTCTGCAGCACCGAGATTTCGCTAATTATAGACAAAGATTACCAGGTCCCACACGACTATACGACTATCGAATACCAAGTCAACAAAAGCTAACTGAGCCGACCTATACTCCTTATGATGACTGGTGTTCACAAGGTCGACAAGATTTAGTGAATAAGCTGTGTCGAAATATGGATGCCGAACAAGGGAGAACCACTCCGAAGCTGAATCCAACACATTGTGCATCATCGGGCACTGCTGCAACTAATCAGCCAGCAGTAATTCAAAGTATCCCGAAGCCAACAACTACGATGGTATCTTCAAATTCCGGCTGCACGGAGAAATTATCAACATGTGCTGGCTCTACGCCAGTACCATCCGAACGTATAGTGATCCAGAAAAGCAATGTTCAACATGCAGCTCAAATTTCAACAGTTCACCAGTTATCATTGCGAACGACAGCGACATCTCCAATACGTATCGTCGACGAGAGATTACACAAGGTAAACCCAAATGCAGCAATTCGAAAGAAAACTTGTCGGGGCAAACTCTCCTCTCACAGACGAAATATGAAGCATATATATAGAATTATAAAACAATTTTTAGAAAATGGGAAGCCTATGCCATTGTGGACTAAGAATGTACTAATCAATCAGCCGCAAGTGATTCAAGAAATCGTAGAACTTGGGATTCCGCAACATATTATTCAATCTTTATTGCATTGATGGCATGGGGTCATGCCTCCCTATCATGGGGGGCAGTGTAACACGTATTTAGTGGCATTTGATTTTGACATTTCGCAATGAAGCTGTACACATTTCAAATCAAAGGTTGTATTTTTGCGAAGATTTTTTGAAGTTTCAGCAACTTTGTATTGTCTACGCTTTGCCTATAAAATTCTGAAGCTTGAGCACCAAGAAAGTTTGTTTTTTCGTGTGGGATTATTTTTTATGTGGTAGTTTTGATTCTGTGTATTCGATTTAAGAGTTGTGTTCATGGGTGACTAGCACAAAAAGTTGCTGGGTTTAGAATTGTAACGGCAGGCTGAACGGTAAACCGTTAATCTAGCCAATTTCTTCCCGCTAGTGAGTGATTAACAGTCTTAGTATTTTCCAATTGGTCAGTGTAGACATTCGTTGCGTTAACCCGTTCAACAAGGCCGTTACACTTATTTAAGTCGATTCACTTAGGATGCATTCGCTTATGTAAGACAATTCACTTAACATAATTTTGTTTATGTAGGTCCAAAGGTAATTGTGCTCATGTAGGCACAGCGCACCTTATTGTGAGGTCTTTCATAATGTCCCGCATCGACTATTGCGATGCACTATATGCATCTGTGCCAAGCGCTCATTTATTGCCTCTTCTCCGTCTTCTCTACAATGCGGCAAGAGTAGTCTCCTGCAAAAATCGATGGGAGCATATCCGTCCGATACTGCGATAGCTACACTGGCTACCGTTCGAGCGTGTCCGCTACAAAATACTCTTGTTGGTACGAAATGTTCTTCGCTACGAAACACCAGTGTATATTGCCGAGATGATTAATACGCGACCTCCGCCTCGTGTGGCGAAAGAACAAATCTTTCGGATTGACGTCGCTAGAAACAACAACTTCTGGTTCCTTGGCCCATCGGCTTGAAATAGTTTGCCGCAAACACTACACGACAGCACTTTCGACGTGACTGCGTTTAAAGCAAAACCGAAGATTCACTTGTTTCCCAGTGCGTCAGAGTGATATTAGAAATTTGCTTCATTCTGATTATTGTATATTATTACCATCTCTTGCGTTTTTGCAACGCTTTTGCGAAAAAGGCGCGCTATAAAGGCCATTATTATTATTATTATGTAGGCAATTTACTTACGATAATTGTGCTTCTGTAAATCAACTGAACTGATATAATCGAACTTTATGTAGATCAATCGACTTAGCACCATCATGATTACATAGGTCAATCGACTTAGTATAATCGTGCTTATGTAGGTCAATCGACTTAGTATAATCGTAATTATGTAGGTCAATCGACTTAGTATAATCGTAATTATGTAGGTCAATCTACTTAGTATAGTCGTGCTTAAGTAGGTCAATCGATTCAGTATTACCGTGCTTTATGTAGATCAATCGACTTAGCACAATCATGATTACATAGGTCAATCGACTTAGTATAATCGTGCTTATGTAGGTTAATCGACTTAGTATAATCGTAATTTTGTAGGTCAATCGACTTAGTATAATCGTAATTATGTAGGTCAATCTACTTAGTATAGTCGTGCTTAAGTAGGTCAATTGATTAAGTATTACCGTGCTTTAATTAGATCAATCGACTTAGCACAGTCATGATTACATAGGTCAATCGACTTAGTATAATCGTGCTTATGTAGGTCAATCGACTTAGTATAATCGTAATTATGTAGGTCAATCGACTTAGTGTAATCGTAATGCGGCGTTCACGTTATAATGTCCCCAACGTTTGGAACCTATGTACCCCACACAGTGTCAGACACACTGTTGACAACAGGGTGTCTTAGACACCCCCATGTTTTTAATAAATTTTTTCAACGGTAGCTAGTTACGCGTATTACCACTTGCCGACAGTGTCAGGCACACCGTGTTTTCTGGCAGTTTTATTGACACTGTTCGGAATTATTTGAGCACTGTTCATATGGGCTAGATACAAATATCGAGAATTTAGGAAAAACTCCACAGGACAGTTGACTAATAAACCGCATTCGCTACAGACGGTGTCCGTTATAGTTAATTCGCGCCAAATTGGTAGCTAAGGGTGTGTACGACACTGTCTAGAAAAAATTTAGTAGCTAAGGGTGTGTCGTACACCCTCGGCATTTGATTTACAGTATGGGTGTCACCCTGACTGTCTATACGGTAGGATCGCTACTACAGGGGGTCAAAAGTTTCAAACAGAGGGGACATTATAACGTGAACGCCGCATAATTATGTAGGTCAATCTACTTAGTATAGTCATGCGTAACTAGGTCAATCGATTCAGTATTTCCGTGCTTTATGTAGATCAATTGACTTAATATTATCCAGCTTATGTTGTTTAATTGACTTAATATGTTTGTTGGTTATGTCAGTCAAATTATATTGAGCAGTACAAAATATACTTTCGATATTTTCAAAAAAGTTAAGAAATTGTTTTGCTCAGAATTCGCATCATAGTTTTCAGTTGAAAGTTTACTAACGAAGAGCAGTAAATTTGACGAATGACTAGAGGCGAAAATTCGAATTTACTAATTGTTCTTCTAATATATACTTAGATATACTTAGATGAAACTAGGAGATAAAATGTGTCGAGAATCTCAAATACACATCGGCTACAGGCACGCACATTGAAATTGCGCAATTTTCCGGCTCTTCAATGTGGAATTTCTTCCTTTCAGCATGAACATATTGAACAGCGATACAGCTACAGCATATGTATGACGCTTAATTGGAACTAATAGGACTTTACTAAATTGTAAATGTCGCAACATAATAGTATTATCTAAGTTAGTGGCTTAAGTCGTATATTTTATGTTCGTGTCCGCAGTGTCTGCGTGAGACCGCAGATTTTTTAGAAAGCAGAAACTTCTTAGATAAATAAATTCACTGGTTTGATCCAACTAGCAGCTATCCAACTAGGTCCAACTATGTTTGTAGCAGCTTTATTAAATGTTTATGCCTTCTGATTTTATGGAAAAAGATTTAGATAAATATTTTATTATCATCGCTGTCAAATTAAACAAGATGCTACAAAAATCGCAGGATAAAAATTTTCAATCAGTTTTACTGATTCCGTTACTAAAGATGTTGGTAGCTTCGCGAGAAAACCTGTGTTAAAACAATGCAATGACGTCAGGAATAATGATATCTGCTACTTCATTTCTAATTAATTGACTCTGGCTAACCGAATCAAACTAATAAACTTTACCTTGCAAAGACTAAGAAAATATGGTCGCTGAAAGCCAGTGATGAGTTTTATCGAATCGATGAAAATGCAGACAATAAGCGCGCCAAACATGAAGACACCTGAAATAAATTTTGAATAAATGTAATCAAAGTAGCCAAAAAGCAACTTTTCTCACTTGGGGAGAGTATCCTAGAGATAATTACTGTGACAGTTCACGCCCCCCTCGTTAAATGTGCCATATCGCCCCATTATATGCTGTTGTCCCATATGGACATTTTTGGCCTAGTTTTGGTCACAGCAATTTAATAATTAGCATTACCAGATAATTTCTCGCATTCCGACGCACATCGCAGCCCTCCCCCTGCCTTAGGTGCTCACACGCTGCCCTCGGATAAACCAAATTATTGGCAATAACTTATAAAATATTTGTTTATCAACTAGTAGCACTGTACGCTAAATGCGCCTATTTAACCTAAGTTGAACCTAATTTATTTACTTTTAAACTTAACTTCACAGTCTGACTAAAGTTGAAAACAATTCGTTGCGCAAATTGTATCGCTCGCCTTTGCGTGTTGTGCGCGGTGTCGTTTCTTGGTTGTGTTTTTTTACTTACAGTTCGTTAGCACTGTTGTTGTTTGGGTGCTGTTTGAAAAAGCTGCCAGCGCAGCTATTATTCATGTAAGCAAAACCTAGTCTCAGAGGATGGGTGTCTCACTGGATAGAGCGCTGAGCCGAGGAGAGAGAGGTTGCTGGTTCAAACCCCAGTTAGGGTAAACTTTTGTTCTTAATGGTTTTTGATAGTTTTTGAGGCTGTTAAAATCCTTTTTTGCCTTAGGTCACCACAAAGGGATAGTACTCGGACACGTATTTATTCAATACTTTTAGGCTATACAAACCACATTTTAACCAGTATTACATTAATTGTGGTATAATTTGTCTATGTTTTTGTGGTATGTCGTTTGTATTTGTGTTTTTAAGTTCTTACAAAATTTTGTGTTTGTAATTGTGTTTTGTAGTGTCAGAATTGCAGCACACATGCCGGAGTTTTGTTAAAATTAGCTAGGTTTAAGGGAGTTTAAGATGATTTTTGTGAGAGCCTAAGATATAGGTTTTAAACATATCGGATTTGAGTGTAAGTGTTGTGTGCCTTAAGCACTAGGGTTACATTAGCGGATCTGTGAGTGTGTTTGTGCTTGATCCGGGTCTAAATTGTTTTGACTTAGCAATTCCAGGAATTTTATATAAAGATATTCTGTAACGTTAAAATTTAGCGGAACGTTAGAGGGGATTTCGAAATTATTGGATTTCAGAACGATTTGGCGTCGTTCATATGTAATTTTATTAAGTTAGGGAGATTTTGAGTGAGTTAGTCAGGAGTAGGACCGGGATCTAAGTTTATAAAAGCGCTGTGCGCGCTAGTTCGGGGCCTCAGTCGGCCTCAGAAGAAGATATGATTAGGTGAGTACGGTTCAGCCGTTTTAATTTATAATTGTTTTAAATTGTGTGTTAATATGTGAAATAAACGGTTTACTAGGTAATACGAAACACATTACATTGGTTTATCTAGGCTCACGCGGGCTACATTACAACAATTAATATATCTCCGCCTATTTCAAACATTTAGCGATTATATCAAAAATTTGTCTTGCAGCCTTGGCATTTGGTGTATAAATATTAAATGTAGACGGCGTATCAGCAATAAACAGGTTTCGGAACTGAAGTAGAACTGAATATTTTCACATCTAATATATATTATTTAGCATACATGCTCATACGGGGAGAGACAATTATCTCCCTTTGAGAATCAGAGCCGCCTCCTCCGCTCGGGTCTTCTCCCATCCCCCGTGCTGAAGGGGCGCGGGAAATTTTGACGAAAATAGGCTAAAATTTGGCAGAAATAGGTAATAATCAGGGAAAAATTGGCAATACACGGCCGCAACTTTGCAAACGCCAGGGGAAAGGCAAATTATTAAGAAAATTTTTTGAGTCTCAAAAATTCCTACTAAACACAAACAATGGACATTCGAATAACCGATTTTAGCACTACAAACACAATGTTGATGTTGATTGGGTCGCTGTATCATTGCTATTCGCAGTGCTGCACAGCGGAGACGGCTGGTGGTTAGTTGAAGGCACGGGCGGATCCAGGGGGGGATCCATGGGTCGGATCCCCCCCACCGGACCTGAGATGAAAATTTTTAAGCTAAAAAAGCGCCTTTTTCAGACGCAAGAAAATAACTCCGCTCTGGCTTCCCACCTCGCTGCGCTCGGCGTTTCTGTACAACCAGTTTTGTTTCAATCGTAGCTTCCGTTTTCGACTATGTATACTAGCTCATTAAGTCACATTAAGCTCACCATAGTGTGAACTCAAAACATTGCTTTTAGCTAAACCTACAAGCTGCTTTGAGCTAGAATTATCTACCATTTGAACGGAGGAACTTCGTACTTGTAAATAATGATTAACTATTTTCAAATTATAGAACTGCCATAGTCGATACAATAACTGGACATAGAATCTATTTTTCCATTTGTAATGGAAGATAAACCTACTGAACCGCCTCCTAAAAAGCTTAAAACTACCGCATTAACTCAGTTCTTCAAGGCTTCATCCGGCGGCGACAAACCTGGAACATCAGGGGCTAGTAATGAGGGCGCAGAGCCAATAGTATGTGAGCAAGAAGAGCCCGCACAACCAGATGTCCGAAAAGTTGCACTCAACGCAAATCCTGATGACATCGGCATAGTATTCGTCGAGGGCTCCCGCTCCCTAGACAATGTTCGGGATCTCAGTGATCGCCAGAAAGTCATTTTGCTAACCGAGCACTGGATGCCAGATCAAAATTTCAAGTTTCCGTACACAATGAAGTCGAAGGGGCCAAACAAGCCCCCTCAGAAAGTTTTCCTAAATAGAGGACATATCAGTGGCGATAAACACGACTGCTTCAAGTTTTCACCGCACCTCGGCGGCGTGATCTGTGTTCCGTGTGCCCTGTTCAGCATGGAAACTACGGAAAATGATAGGAAGAAGCGCACTGAACTTGGACAACTCGTTACAGCACCACTGCTTAAATTCTCCCATTTCACCGGCAAAGATGGATATTTGGCCAAACACTTGGAAAACAAATATCACGGAAGTTCCGTTGCTTTAGCCGAAAGCTTCGTCAAATCGTGCAATTTGAAACCCATATGTGAACATATGTGAACTTAACGAGTCCTGTCTAATTGAAACTATTTAATATAAACTTTCCTTAACTATTGATTAACCATTGCTAAACTAGTCGGTTTAAGTCAAGTTCGTCTGTCACAGTTTGAATTATGAATAACGCGATAATTTGAAATCCATTTTTGTCTAGAAATTTCAGCACAGCACGTTCTTCTAACCCAGTTTGCTGATCCTAACACTATTTTATGTGCATGACTCAAATGCTTCAGGACCCCAGATGGAATTTGTATATAGCACATGGCAAAGCTCTTTTTATTGAAATTATTTAATACAAACTTTCCTTAACTACACCTCAACTATTGCTAAAGTAATCTGCTTGATTGCTTAATTTAAAGGAGTCCACAGTTTCAATTTTAAGATCATCTGTTTGCCCCATCTGTTAAACATACTTAGTTAAATTCGTTCCTTCAGGCTGCCTGTGATCAAAAAATTGCTTAAAATCTTCGCCACGATCCCCGTAACAACTTGCACTGCTGAGCGCGCCTTCAGTGCCATGGCCCTTATCAAGAACTACCTGAGAAGCACAACTACTGATGAACGGCTAACCGGTCTGGCACGTATGTATATCCACCCGGAGAAACCTATTGACGTTGAAGAAGTTATCGACAGATTCGCACAGGATAAAAACCGGCGCATTGATTTTTTATTGTGACTTGAACTAATTGCATAACTTTGTGACTATGGCGATGGCGCGCAAATTTTATATCGCGTTTTTGTTGTAGCAAAGCTTGCAAAGTATGGTTTGGGAAAAATTAGTTACAAAAATTTTGGATCCCCCCCCACCAGAAATTTCTAGATCCGCCACTGGTTGAAGGCGATGACAAAGAGCAGCTTCTTCAGCTGCTTTCTGAAAGCCACGATGGTATCGGCTGACCGAATTGAAACGGAAAGATTGTTGCAGATAGACGGAGCAAAGGAGTCAAACCTGTTGCAAGGTCGCCTTGGGCTGACCATTTAACGAACGTTAAACAGTCGCTCGCTGTCGCACAGCTGCAGCCTTTGTGCCAGATACTGCGGAGGCGTTTGAAAGTGATTACCGCTACCTTGAAGATGATACGTTGTTTTATTGGCAACCAATGCAAATTAACCCAATTGCATTCAGTAATTTTCAAACTGTTCAACTGCGGTACAGTCATTGCGTTACAACTATGCCATGTATGAATATTAGTCAATTGGTTATTTCTTATAACCTGACGACACTTAGTCATACCGACTGAACTATGACTCATAACTATGACTATCTAATACTCCAACTGATTTCAATGTATTATTCTAGCCAATTGGTTGCTTCGTTCCACTGCCCCCGTTTTAAGGTTCTGGTCACGGTAGGGTACGTCTAGAACATTTGTTCGTTTCCACTGCCCCTTTGGAATGTCCAGTAACTGCAGGGTACGTTCGTCGCATAATTCTCCGTTTTTACTGATATCAATGACACGAAAGTCCTCCGTCTCACAACACTATGCTTGCTGTACACACTACCACGACAAAATCGGTCACCGGGATTTCACCGTCTCCTATTGGCTGTGTTCTCATACTGGCCACGCTGGATGATATGGTATCGATGACTACGCCTACAACCGCTTTGATAAAGCCGGCGCGATGCCCTTCATAGCACCGGTGTGTCCAGAGTGTATCGTCCAATCCTAATCAATCACCTTGCAGGTTTCCCAAGTCACTACTGCTAACATTGTCGACAAAGTTATCCAAGCCCTCACTTCGTTAATCGAAGGATTGATAAGAGAAATTTCGGGGTCTAATGTTGCGACGTCCAATGGTAAGTCTACTGTTTCTTCTGATACTTGCTCTGTTAGTGGTACTGTTACGTCGGTCGATAAAGATGACTCTTCCGCCATTCTGAGTAATACCCAATATAGCCTTGTTTCTACGATATCGGTGACGGAACTATGCTCATCTGCTGCAGAACAGGTTGGTTCAAACATTGTTAATGCTAAATCCTGGTCCGGCGTAGTGATGAAATGCAGTCGCAAATAACGTATGCGTACCACTGCGGGCACATCTTCAGACTGTGCTATGGAAAGAGTTGTCATTCAGGAATCTGTCCCAAAGGCCGTTTTCCACGCCCGAATCTTGCGATCGACCACAGCCACCGAAGGTATCCGGGAACATTTGGCGCATCTTGATATAACGGTTACCAATGTTTCTTTTTTCCGCAAGAAGCTCACCCTGAAGTAGCAAATGCCCGCATAACCGTATACAGACCGGGTGCCCAGAAAATGTTCAATCCAGATATCTGGCCGACCGATGTAACCATTCGTGACTGGCGTTTCAAGCCTAAACCGCCTATTGATCAACCTGACAACAATGTCAATAATAACAATGCTGATATCGCCCCATCGAAGTGACTTTATCTGCTGTTTGCAATGCGACTGCTGTTTGCAATGCACAATCTATTAACAATAAATCAGCTGTTATTTCAAATTTTATTGCTCGTAACAAAATTGACATTTTCTCATCTGTGAGACGTGGTCTTCTAAAAAAGACACTATCGCCATCAAGGAGTGCTGTCCGAGAAATTTCGTTTACTTAAAGCGTCCACGTTTCGGACATCGTGGCGGCGGTGTAGCTACTATCTACCGCACATTTTTGCTGTTATTTGAACTTTGTCCAGTTGAACCAAAAACATTCGAATACTGCTGTAAACAAATCACAGCAAGTAAAGTTACGTTCATATTAACAAATATCTATCGCCCAAGCAACTTAGTAAATGACTCTAGCGACCGTAAAGCGTTGTTCATTGAGAAATTGTCTGATATAATCACGGCTGCGCTACCAAATAGCAATTGTATCGATATGTTCGTGGGTGACTTCAACGTACATGTTAACGATAATTCTGACAACTTTGTAGTCTGTTTCTCTGAACTGTTGTATGCTAACGACTTAACGCAGCACGTTAGCTCTCCCATCCATATTTCTGGAAATATATTTGATTTGATCATATCGTTAGGTAATTCTACTCCTGTTTGTGAGCTAGTTCCTGGGATATCCGACCACGACATTGTCCGTTTTAACATCTCGGCCAAAATTATCGTATCCAATCCTCTTGTCACTATAACATTTCGCAATTGTAGACTCATTGATAGAAATTCTTTCTGCGAAGATCTCAGATCATCTTCAGTTGGTACACCTGACACTGTGGATGATGCTGTCGACCGACACTATGAGGTTGCACATCAACTTGCTGATCACGATGCCCCTCTAATTACCAAAGTAGTTCGAAGCCGGCCTTATTCTCCCTGGTTTGACAGTGATTGTAGTGCCACAAAGGCGAATGTTGAATGTTCAGCGCCTTTAGCGCCTGTTACGTAGATCGATCTCCATAAAAGCTTCTATCGAAATTATTCACCGCTGGTCTTATCTTCATTCAAAGCACCACTATCAGAGACTGTTTCAGAACAAGGCTGACGTGTTCTGGCGTCACCGGCTTGATGGTGCCGGCAGCAAGAAGTGGCCGGTCGTTAGTTCAATGCTGCAGAAAACTATGCCCCCAACCGTAGCAGTACAGCATACTGCCGATGGCTTTATGTGTTACATTCATAATAAAATAATAGACATCAGACAGTCACTTAATGTTACAACGCCACCCGCTTCTTCGCTGTCAATTCACTTGAGCCATCTGTACTTAAAGTACTTGAACTAGTGACTGACAATGAGGTACGGTCCATTCTACGTAGTCGACCGAATAAACAATGTTATGTAGATCCTATTCCTACGAGTACCAGCAAAGACTGTGCTGAGGAATTGATCCCTGTTTTCACGTCTATAATTATTTTATCTTTGGCAAACAGCATAATGCCTACTCGAGAAAAACTATCTGCCGTAACATCATTGCTGAAAAAGCAATCTCTTAACGCTAAAAACCTTGCAAGTTATCGCCCAATTTCCAACATGTTCGTCCTGGCAAAACTGATAAAACAGACGGTCGCTCAGCGTTTGCAGCATCATGTATACCGGCACAACCTCTTGCCTGGCACGCAATCGGTTTACCGCCAGAATTACTCGACCGAAACTTTACTGCTCAGATTGCTCAGCGATTTCAGGCATGTTAAATCTCTTGGGTATTTTGGTGCGGCAGTTTTGCTATACTATTCAGCTGCTTTCGATACTGTTGACCACGGAATTCTGTTCTCGCGCCTATACTCTGTTTTTGACATCTCTGGCGATTGTTTGTCTTGGTTCCAGAACTACATGTCTGGTTGATTCAACTATGTTCTGTATAACGGCACATTATCACCTCGCAGCAGCGTATTATATGGTGTTCCCCAAGGCAGCGTCCTTGGTCTCATGCTGTTTAGTATGTATACAACTCCCTTATCGGACGGATGCCGCAGCGCAATGTATGCCGACGACATTATCATTTATGTGGACTATGATACATCAACTGAAGTGGAACCACTTCAGCGATTGCATGACTCCGTTGTAACAGCCGTTAACTGGCTTCACACAAACATGCTGAAACCCAATCCATGCAAATCTGAGTTCACGGTAGTGAGTAGCAACGACACTAGCGTCGTACGCATTACGATCGATCAATCAGACGAGCGACGTCTCTGAACTTCCTAGGCGTCAATATCGATGATAAAATAACACTCAAGCACCACGTACTGAACATAAGCCGCTCATCGATGTGGCAGCTAGCAGAAATCCGACGAATACGACGTCGTCCTGACACCGCTACTGCGGCTACGATGATTAGGGCATTTGTTACCTCCCGTCTTGACTACTGCAACTCACTTTACTACCGTCTAGGACAATACCGTCAAACCGCTCTCACGAATGCTGTTTGCTGCCGCTCGAGTTGTGACTTTAACTCGCCGGTTTGATCATATCACGGAACACTAGCTTTAAGGTGGAACGCAGCGAGACGGCTGCTCCGCCCACTTTTCTGCAAAAATCGGCAAAAATAGGAATTTCCCCTTATGGCACGCGCAATTTCTCTTATGGATCCTATTTTGAGTTAGCCTCATGCTTTCGAATGGCGTGCTACTTACCGCTTTGGAATATTAAATATAGGCGCAATATTTATATTTCATGCAAAACATTTTCTTGATAAATCATTTTCTATGCATTTTCTCGGAAGCAACGGATTTAATCCTAGTGGCTATATAGTCAATTTAACAAGACAGCAATTGTAATATTTTTTCTAAGTAAATGTTTCATAAGCGCTCATCATTCTTGTGATAAAGGTTTATACAAAAATTTTATTGTAGCATATGTAATTTCAATTGAATCGTCGGATATGGTTAAATTATCCTTGGCTCACAGTTGAACATTAAACTTTAGCAAATGTCAAGTTTTTCTCGCCCTGTTACACTGAGACACTTTGAGATTTTTTGTATTGCGTTGTGATAAAGTTTCCATGTATATAAAAATTCCATGAGTTTGCTCGTATCTGCTTGAGTTAGAGGAAATGGGTTGACCAAATCCATTTTTTTCTGACAGAAATAAGTAAACTTAAATTTAGTTGTTTCGGTTTGAAGCCACATGGCGGGTAAACAGAAGTTGCTCAAATTTTTACAGCGCATATGACGGAACGTAGAATATCGATAGCACTTAACACGTTGTAATAGCGCTTTCAAATTATGAGCGAGAAACCGAAAGTCGCATTTTAACACTGAGTAATACCGATGCTGGGTTTTTTGCTTGAAGATTTATAACTGGTGAGCCGATTTATCTAGAATGGTACCTGCAATATACCGATAACGGTGTCACTTTTTATTTGACTTCAGAAAATACAAACGTCGCTTAGGTTCTTGTGCGTCACACTTGTGGCGCATAGATTCCTTCAAAGTCCGCCATGTTTCTACTAAGACATGCTTTTTCCAAAGCAACAGAGCAAGTGTGATCACGGATCAATAAATTGACTCTGGCATAAGTCACCACTTGTTAGCATTACATCGCAGTAGTGCAACATACATTTGCGTTATGCAAACAGATATTGCGGAAACAGTTAGTGCATTACATGCTATAGCGAATATCATTAAATGTCTTTACCGCGTTTTTACATTGTAATAGGTCAATCCAATTTAAAACCGAATAGGATTAAAAATCTCCTATCAGTTTCTAGATGCTGTTTTAGCAGAAATAAATTTGAAAGTTTAATGCATTCAGTATTTTTCTAATGACTGATCGTATAGCATAGCAGTTACCAAATAATTTAAAAATCCGAGTCTTAATAAATTGCACACACGGAATAAATTTATAGATGCAAGCAACGCATTGTAAATTCAATTATTTCAGCACAAGCTTTATCCCACCCCCATCAATTTTATAGTGGACAATCTAACCAGTTTACCAGCTATGCATCATAATGCAGCATAAAATAATGGTTACGCAAAGTATATGTTAAGATCATTTTGTTTCGCTTTGAAGTTCGGTTCGGTCTACGCATCACATTATCAGATGTAATGTTATCACATGTAAAGCAAATCGATAGTTGAACAAGGTTCATGTTGTAATGGCAAGTTTACTGCTGGAAACATGCAAATATTCATTAGAGAACTAGGAGTCTAATATTTTTATTTTAATAATGATATACATATAATTGCTATGCATCCATATATTGTTATATGTACGTCAAGTGCATTGAGAGTAGAATGTTTTAAAGTTCCACTTAAAAATATTCGACAAATATAAACATTTTAAGATTATTGAATTAGATTTAAAATAAAATATTAATAAGCAAAAACGAGTTCTTAACCCTCCACTTACCAACAAACCGACATATACGGCGTACAATCAATGGAAGTTTGCACATATAGCAATTTCCATATACTGTTTTGCGAGGTTTTGTCGAAAATAACCAAAACATCACTTCACCAATTAGAATCTTAAAATACGCATGATTTAACTTAATGACAAAATGAAATAACTACGAGTAGTTAATTTGTATTAACATTTGAATGGAAATCAGTCGAAACTTCATATTATTGCTTTCGCGATCCGCTAAATATGATATTGTTTCTACCGTTAAATATTAATGCATAGTGAACTCGCTTTTAGTTTGAAATGCAATGTTAGAATACACAAGAAAACGATATTAAACAAACGCTGCAAGCTCTGTGACGTGTATAAAACACATAAAATTACGAATGTATTTTACATATAGAACCAGACGAATAAAGCTAAGAGCGTCAGATTTAAGAAAGTTGCGGCGGGTTCGATACACTAAGCATTATCCTTATCTTGAGCCTTAGCCTATGCTATGATCCTTATATTAAACAAAAATTAATTTTGACTAAGTCGGGAAGAGGGGCTATCGCTCCCGCACCACCATTGACTCGAGCCGATAGTAACTGTTCGGTTTTAAGTTAGGTAATATCAGATATCATTTATCCTTCTACCGTTACATCGTTCTATTGGTGCGTAGCATTTGTATTTTATAATTTCCTAGATCACTAATTCGCATTAGTAATTGAGCTTTAATTAATAAACGGCTTCACTAAAATTCATTGCATAAAACGTAACCAATCATCTGATATTGATTAAACTGTTTGAGAAACTGAACGTTTGTAGCCGAACGCTAGTAATTTCATAACAAAGCAGTCGATACGATGTGTTAAAGAGCAAATGTTATAGAGTAGATAATCAATGCATAATCAAATATGAAACCAAAATACACCATTTACAAAATATAAAATATGATAAACTTTCGTATAAAACATAATATATTACCACTAGCGGAGGGATGATAAATGAAACGCTGTAGAGAACTTCTGGTGATACCCAGAGCAAAAAGTTTTCTGGATCAAAGTTAGGATGCCACAGGCTTAAATCTTGGCACCAAAACACGCGTTGATGATAAGGAAAAACGTCGGTGAATCTAAAATACGGCGTATCAAAATTATAACAGCTATTAATCAATTATTAATAATATTAATCAATCTCTCATCAGTTAATAAAGTCTATTAAGAAATTGTTCGAGTGTCCGAAGAGTTTAGTAAATCGTGCAAACTTGTTCACACGCTGATCGAATTCCAACGCAGATTTGGTACCTTAGAATTTCATTTGGTTTCCATATTTTGGAACGAAATTCGACAAATGTGTTCTACTTTTATCTTTACTGATCATGGGTGAGGTTTACCTCTAAAAGGTAGGGTACAACATTATCTGGCAGTTTTGATGTCGCTTAAACTATAAATGATTAGAAAGTAGCGGTTCAGATCGTCATGTCTGAAAAAATAGGGTCTAAAAATGTCTAAAAATAAGGTGGTGATGTCTAAAAAATAAGGTGGTCATATCTAAAAAATTCAGTCGTCGTGCTGTCTAAAACAGTAGAGGTCTGGACCCCTTGTAGCCCATTAATCTGCAACCGTGGTACGGATACTTTAACTGATAAAGCAATAACCATTGCAGCAACGTACTTACTGCAATTATAACAGCGGGAACTATAAGACATGGAATATGAGTGGAACCTTTTACATTCGTAAAGGTTTCTATTTAATTTTAGGATTGTATAAGTTGGGCTTGTATATAAATCAATAAATCATTCTAATTTTAACATAATTATATTTAAATATATCTATCGACAATTGTAGCATTTAAACTCAGTTAGTTAATGCCTGCCCGACCTGGCCGCAAATCGACATCAAAATCAATCTAATATTAATATATTAGTTTTTAGATATATATTTTGACAATCGCATCATACAGACTGAGTTAGTCTATGCTTGTCCGTCCTGGGCAGAAATCGACAATTTTTGCTCTTATTCTGACACGAAGGATAATAATACTAACTCAGACAAATTTCTAATCACAGTGTCGGTGTGATAATAATCCATCTCAGAGCACTTCTCCTGGGTACATTCTTTAAAAACATTTCTTCAGTCACTATGTTATTATTCATTCCAACTCAAGGGTTTCTTTATATCGGCAGACTAACTACAAACAAGTAATTTTTACATAGCTTTATTAGATCACACTTCATATATTTTTATAATGGTAGCGATTTATAATAATCTTCCTATGCTTCTGAGGAAACTTAAGAGCCTAAGAACTGTACACAGCAAATCATCGCTTGATAATAGTGTTTATTTTAGCGAAATAATCTAGGTAAAATAGAATATCTCATGCTATCGAAAACTCATTTGGTCCGCAGAGTCGTAACTATTCTGAGATCCACACTATATGATTTTTGAGCATATTTTGCAATTCTTTTCTCATATTGACAGCAAGAAGAGTAAGGACATATTAGGCCAAAAATTTATACTGGAATATATGTGTATTCAAATTAAAATTTTCGAGTGAAATTTTCTTATTTGGTGCATAATGAATATAGGCATAAAACGGGCTGTTCCCTGCTAACCTAAAATTAAGAGACACACAATTGTAAATATACCTTAAATAGTAGAAAAGCGCCCACAAACATGCTAATCCAATAAGCTCCAATATAAATATCGGGATTATAAAATAGTTAATGCGACGGTACGGAGGCTCGACCGCTGTGACAATATTCGGATTGCTTGATGCCATTTGTCCGCCGTATTGACTTGCCGACATGACTTCACTGTGAGCACGACTCGGAGGAGCAGACATGTTTTTTTATTTTTTCCAATAAATTTTATGCAATATATACACTAAATAAATACAAAAATAAATATTAAATGAGTATATCCAGGAAGAAAACTGAAATTAAAAATAACTTAAAAACCTAATATTCATCGAGAACTCGCAATTAAAATACTGTCGGATGTGTTTCTGAAACCGAAATAAACGCGATGTGTTAATAACATTTTATAGGAATTTGACAAAGTCATTCGCCAATAGCTGGAAACACAAATACAGCTACACGTTAAGTGCTTGAAACCTAAATAAGCCCAATGCGTTAAAATATTACATAAGATTCAATTATTCATTTGTCTAAAACCGATAATTAAAATACAGCAAGTCGTAAAGATTATCAAACCTAAATAAACCTGAAGTATTTAAAAATCTTGTAAAACATTCACATGATCTAGACGCACACACATTTTCTTAACATGTATAATAGCTTTGATATATTTTATGTATTATTTTTTGTTTATTTATGCTGTTGTAGTATCATTTTGGTAATATTGTAACAGCCCGAATTTCAGGGAACTGAGATTACAAAAACCACACAAAATTCATAGGAAATGGAGGGAATGGACGACCGGATACCGGCGGAGTGTGACCCCTGTATAAAATCATGCTATTTGTATCGTTGCTATTGTTATGAAATAAACAATTGTATGAACTTTGTATTGTACTTGTATGGTCACACTCCACCGCCCGAAGGTGCGCGGGATGATTTTAGCACCAAATACGCAAGAAAGGGTTACTAGTAGGGGTGTCCGGTCGATCCTTGTGCAATATATATATTGATAACGTATGCCGTTATAAAATGTTTCGCGTTTATATTGTGTAATGTTATATTTGCTACAAAGAAAGGGTGTGCGCTCGAAGCGGCCGGGGACCAACGGATGTTTATTTCGGGAATCTTTGGTCACGAAAATTTGGTCGCCTTGAGTCGGCCCCAGCGCACACCTGAGGACTGTAGTTGGTTATTGATAGCTGCGGTGTCGGGATATTCATTTAATGTGCAAGAGAAAATGGACTTATTTATGCGAAGAAGGGGACGGAGCAGTCACATATTCGGCAGGGTAAAGAATTTCAGCCCTAAAAGGAGGCGAAAGAGCGAACGTCGCGGGACCAAAATTTTATAAGGCACTATTTTTGGGGTGCCGTACAAGAAATCAAATTTTGGGCGTTCTACCAAACTTAGGGAAATCGGGGTGACCGAACCTTATAGAGGACTCTCCGGGGATGCCAAATTGCCCCGGCGGGTCAGAAAATTTGGTTCCCCTAAGTACTTACGGATCCCCAAACAGGCGCCTAAGCCTCCAATTTTCCAGGTCCCAAAGAGCATCTAAAATATCTAAAACTCCCCGATTTTTGGAGCCCGGGACACTTATTGGGTCCCGCCCTAACTATTTGGTTGGAAACCGGGGCCGCCCACCCCCACGGGTCCGCTCAGGATCCTCCTAACTCAAATAAGACCCCAAAACTTTCATTTTTGGGCGCCTAAAACGGCCTCTAACGGGCCTCTCGTGGGAGATACACTAAATCTTAAAGTTTTATCAGTAGCCGGCCTGCCAGGGCATGATTCTGGTCCTGCCCCCGGCCGCCTACTGTTTTTAGATCCTGAGATATCGGCGAAAATGCGCCGATATCCCTATGAGAGAACGGCGCCCTGAGAGCCGTTATATCTTTCTCCAAGATTTTTCCCGCACCGACCAGCGGGCGGTTTTGTTTTTCTTGGCGAGTTTCGGCCACGTGTAGCTGCTGGCCACTGTGTTGTTGCTTGCCACGAGCCGCCGGCGTCTTAAATGTTGTTATCGATGGGCTGTCCATAATGTAGCTCGTGCAAAGTTTCATCGTTTTGTGTTTGTGCTTTCTTATGCAGCGTCGTTGTTCGCCTACATACAGTTCTACGCTATTCATTGTTTTAAAAGTTATATTTTCAAAAGTTTGATCTTCTGCCATTTCAGGGAACAGCATAAAACCGAGTTGGGGGGGGATCGATGTCGGTATAAAAGAGCTTGCGCGTTTGGCGATTTGGGACCAGTCGAGCAGTCTTGCTCAAAATTTGACGCATGTGGCTGGCGGTTGTCGCCAGAGTTGTTCTTATTTTTGGTTTTGTTTTCGTTTTCGTTTTTGGTGCCCTGGGGAAGTGCTCTGCACAGCGGACGCGTGTGGGGTGCTTTTCCAGTTCTAGGGCCGATGTTTTGGATGTTTTGACCGAGCTTAGGACCAGGGACAGCCCTTGCGGGTGCTGTGGCGTCCAAAGGATGCCTCGCGCACCCGTAAGTGTTGCGCCCGCGCTGGGGGGAAGAGGGGGCTGAGTTTTGAAAAAAAACGAATCAAATTGGGGTCAAAATTGCGGAGAAAAAAGGGAGAGGGGTGCAGCTGTTCTCGACTGGTTCCCCGTCCGCCGGGTGGTGTTTTGCAACGCTCGGTGGACGTAGTTAGGATTGTTTTTAAAAAGGTTCTTAGGAAATCGGCTGTTTGTACCTACCCGTTTGGCCGGCGGGAGAGTGCTCATTTTTCATTCTTTCAAATTTGTAGGATTATCGAATGCGGTGTATTCGGGACCAACCTGGGTGTATTCTTCACACTGCGGACGCGTGGAAGAGGCCCACCCAGAGATTTCACTTTAAGCACCTCAGAAAGTTTTCTCGCGTAGGCCTAAGCACTAAAGGGCAGCCCTTGTGGGTGCGGTGGCGTCCAGCGGATGCCCCACGCTCCCACAAGTGCTGGGCCGCGCCTTATTAGTTAAGTCAAGCTAGTTTAAGTAAAAGAAAATTTCCTAGGAAGTGTTGGGGGTGTTTTTAAACAAAGAAGTGTGTGAGGGTAGTTGTAGTGCCGCGAGGAGCACGTTACTAACGGGAAGCTAAGATCAAGCCTAAGCGTCATCTAGTAAAATTTCGGGGTAGAGGGTTCCGCGTTTCTAAAAGGGCCCAATGGCGCCCACAGAATAATATTTCGTCATCCCAACCTAAATCGGAAACGTAAGGGAGCGCACTAACTCTTTAAAAGTGTTGGAAGATGACTTTAGGTTCAGGGTGGAAATTTTGGAAATTTATCGCGTTACGGGCCAAATGTTGGACCCGCTTTTGCACCATGTTTATCTTGCAGTATATTGTTGTGCTGTTACGATCGAGTGTGCCCGAGTGGGCGATGTTTGTGGAGTGCCAAAAAGGGAAATTTTAATACAAAAAGTAAACGGTTGAAGTGTGAACTTAATCGAAGCGGTTTGGTAAACCCCATTTAACCCTCATATCCGAGTAAATGTGCAGCTGAACACCACAGTTAAATCAATTATTAGGGTGACACCGCTCCCGCGTTTTCTTTCGTTTCTTTTGCTCGGTTTCCGGAATAAATCTTGGTCAACCCGTCCCCTCAAGACATTCGATTACTGATAGACGGCTAACCCCCATTCACCACTCCTTCACTTAACCCAGGTAACCTCAACCCAAAATCTGCCATCCTGGGGCCCGAGAATTTTGGAAATCATTAATCTGGTGCAACCCTTTAAGGTAAAGAGCCTTACCGGTGGGAGGATCTCCTTAGGGCCTAGGTTTAGAAAACCCAGTGAAATGTGAGGGAATAACGGGCCAGCCCTATTACCTGGGAGCAGGCTTAAGGGATGACCCTCCCTCAGGGGGACCTCCATGCCGCTGGATACGTGGGCCACTATAGGGGCCAGGCCGAACACCCTGGTAAACCCGCCGGCAGCCTGCTAAGCTAAGCGGTTCCCACCGGTCAGACTAGGGTCCACCTGGGAATCGTGTAAGCCGGGGTTGTCCGGGCACCACAGTGAAATACGAAAGTGGTGCAGCTGGGATCCCTTAGGGCCAGAACTGGTCCTAGTACATAATTTTAGTGGGGCCACGCCGTGAGACGTCAATAAATTTTTAGGACAGGATAATTATTGTCATGCTTCTGTTCAAGTTTAACTAGGTATCGGACCTCTGGCACACGCAGCTTTTCGCTAGGACTTTGCCACTTGTGTATTATATTCATTAAAAGTGTTTCCGGACCTCTCGATCAAGTATATTCGACTATTTGTCTAGTAAAGTGGAGTTGGATGTCTATTCGGGTACAGTATATAAGCAGTTCTGTTATAGGCCGAACAGTGTAACCGAAATCATTAGCGATTTAATTGTGCTGTATTTGTACCGCTAATCGTGTTGTCAGTATTGCTGATCAGGACTGCTTGAAATCGTTCAAACGTCTAATCAAACGGCGGTGGATTTTGCAATTTAGCAACTGTCTGAACAGTCATTGACTTTTCGCCTACGTGGTAATTATCGGCTGACAATATTAACTGTATACGTTTCTTAAACGACGGAGCTTGGACGATTTGGTAGCTCTACGGTTCCTATTTACCTCGTTAACTATATCGTCGAAGAAATTGGACTCTTAACTCTGTGTTTGGCGTCAAATTAACTGTACGATACCGGCTCTTGCTGTCCTGAACTATCAATATCTATTTCGATCAGTACACCAGTCGACGGTATCCAGTGAACGAAATCTTATCGACACTGGTGCAGCGTAGTCTCCTAGCTGACCCCAGAACGAACAAGAATATCGTACGGTTGTTCGCTGATTGTTGGCCGGTGAGCATCGCAGAACGCCGTGTATACGTCGGACAAATTGGAACTGTTGGATAAGTGTTTGAAGCTGATACAAACCGTACACCGTTGGACACCGATAAACAATCGACCGCAGCGGGCTTATTCGACAATGGTCAGTATAGAACTGTAAAAGTTAATGTTCAGTATTTTGTTTTATTATTATTATCTTCATTTTACGGCTTTAGAATAAGTTGAGTGCAAGCCTCTGCGTATTGCGTTTTTATAATTGGTGTAAATAACTGAAAATCGTTGAAATTGATAACAGGTGCTTAACTATACGGCACGTACCTCCAACCTGTGTGATCAAACTTTGACGAGCCTACCGAGTTAGAATCACCCGGAGGGTGTTCCGCGATTGACTAGTGTCATAGCTCGTCCTCCCTACCTCAATTTCTATTTTCTCGTTGAAGGGAGAGTTTTGACGGATCAACTGGGTGTTGGTTGCTCACTGAGATATACTATTTTGAACTGACCAAGCGTGGTAAATAACTGGACCGTTGGGTCAGGTATTAGTACGCTATATTGTCTGGTAGGCTGAGTCGGTAACCGTGTAGCTTCGTTAAGGACTAGGCAGCTCTTAAGTTAAGAGGACTCTAAAGCGCAGGTGAACAGTAAGAGTCGGTTGAGCGAAGCGAAAAGTTTGCACTATCAGTCGC
>JASANE010015973.1:0-34836 GCA_030248225.1 Trileptium ribeirensis
GAGTGTACCGAGACCAACACCATATTTCCCACCACCTTATCCACTGGGTCAGGATGAACCCCAGCGTGGAGTCGATGTGTTTGGATCCGAAGATCGCATCGCGATTGAGCGATCTCGCAGTCGCGCAGAGTCTGTTTATAGGAAACCAGGCGAAAGCAGTACTCGGGTGAAGCAGATAAGTCAAGGTGTTGACACTGCGGAACGGCGTATGCAATCTTTGGCACAGGAGATCGAACACTATCGCAGCGTCATCAGTCGGCATACTTCTGCGGATGAGTTTGAGGTTCGTGAGGCTGAGAATGTATTGTATCAAGCGTTGGAAAATGCTGTTTGTGGTGGTCTTCCGACTACAATCCAAGCGGACCACACTCGTCCCGCACATGTTGGTGATCGTTTGCGATTACCGGTACGAAGTGAAGCGGTAGTAAAGGAACCGGTGTATGAACACACGCAATCTCGCTATCGTGATTGGGTTGGCTAAATTCAACAGGAAACTCGACGACCAGTTCCGGACACCAAACCTATTGGATATCTTGCGTACTACTATGCAGGAGGAAGACGATCGACGGCGGCGAGGTCCATCACTTTCGCGGGCCAATCCAATGGAACAAAGAACATCCACCGCGAATGCACCTGGTATATTGTCAGTTCGAGAACCTGCTGCACAGAAACAATTACGATAGCAACTGCATAGCTGGACCGATGCGAATGTCACTGGTCGAGCTTCGGCTTGGTCGACTTTTTCTGGTATGCCAGAAATACCGTCGTATGTGCTTCGACATACATGGGAAAAGTTCAAAGGAGATGATTTTCCTGGCTGGTTAGAAGGTTTTGAACGAACGTTGCGTAGCTTCCATGTACGGTTGGATACGCATAAGGTAACGTTATTTACGTACCTTAGCAATGGCTGGGGAATCAGCTAGATATGTACTACGAGCGGTCGAATCGAGGTTACCGGAACCTGCTTATTATGAAGACTACGTACGCGGATTTCTTCGTCATTACGATCTTTTGAAATCCTTTGGCGATCGGCTGAATGACTTTAAAACAAGTATGGTGTAAGGCAGAAGTGAAACTATTATGGCATTTAAAGCAAGATTGCAAGCCACATGGTTACGAAAATTCAGTTTGATTGAGCAACAGCACAATTATTCGGAATGTTTCTTCACGTTCCTTAAAGGCTTACGTCATGGGATTGGAGCGGCTATTCAAACTCGGTGTGGAGATCGACACGATGTTGAGGAAGCAGCTCGAATTGCAGTGGAACGTTATGATTTCCTGCGACGGTGTGACACGCATCTTCGGGAGGATGGAACAGATGGAAATGTTCGACCTGGGATTTTGCGTAAAACGGTTAGAATGAAAGCTGTTTCGGCAGCAGAATTGGAAATGGCTGACGAACAGCCGGATAGTAACGAAGAAAGTTCACAAGTATCTGTAGTGCAAACGGTTACACGTAGTGGGCTTGTACCGCGAACCACTGCGGCTCCAGTTCGTCCAACGAAGACACCGACAACGGGGGTTGTTACTCAGTCGATTGCAGTTGCTGGTGGAACGATGGGAAATAGTGTAACGGGAGTCAGCGATTTATCTACAGCGGAACTACAACAGATGATGAAGCAATTTTTCGAGCAGATGAAACTGCAGACCGCGTCAAAATCCAATACAACAACAGATACGGCAATTGTGCGCAGTCCTTGGAATAATGCACGTAATGACAATACTGGTGCTGACGGAAATCGACGGCAGCAACGTATTGGAGGCGGTACTTTGCTAAGTACTGGTACCAATCGTCGTGTCAATCCGCTAGTGAACACTCGGCGACGATGCTTTGCTTGCACTGGTTTTGGTCATATGTCAACAAATTGTCCTTCGTTGCCAACATCGTCGGCGGCACCAGCGGGCGAACGAAGCCGACCCGAAACGCCATCAGAGCGACCAATTCCTCATGTAGCCGAGATTACGGAATGGATGGACGCCGAGAATGATAACCACTTGAATATAGAACCAACGGAATCCACGACCGACGAGAAAGTTGTCTGGGATTTTGGCTGTATCAAAGAGGATATTTTCGGTTCTGACGAAGACCAGGAATTAGTATCGGATACTACCTGTAGTACGGAAATTTTTGCTATCGCGACGCCACAGAAGAACCAACGACAAACGGGACGAGTGTTTATTGACGTGGTTATGGGCGATGTCATTGCTCGTGCGTTTGTGGACACTGGTGCAGATGTTAGTTTGATTGACGCAGGGCTGTATGAAATGTCCTTGAGTCATTGGCCATGTATTAATAGTGCAAAGCGCCTACGAGCTATTAATGGCGGTGAGTTACCATGTATCGGGATTGTTCAAATACCTGTCACCATTGGGTTAGCTACTGTGGAATTTCATCCTTTCTATGTAGCCAAGGAGCTAAAATATCCGGTTATTCTTGGTCACCAGTTCTTCGAGCAGTACCAAGTAGCAATTGCTTATCCGGGACCTGATGTTTTGGTGGCAGGGATGCCTGTCGAGGTATTTACGTGGAACTTTATGGCTAGTGATTATCAAAACGTGGATCGGAGTTGTGGATATACTACAATGCAGCAAGAAATTGATGGACGAACGGCATCTGTATTAGAAATACAGGCGGATCCACAGGTTTTCCGTCTGGCACCCAGGTTGTAATGGAAGCAACAGAAGATGGCGCGGCCATTTTCCAAACGGCGCTGGTCGCGAGGTCTGTGGGAGTTGTCCAATCTGGTGGTCAACTCTGGGTGCCTATCGTCAATACCACTAGCTCAAAAGTAATTGTTCCAAAAGGACTCGTTTGCGTTAGAATCGAGCCTATAGCCGGTTGCGATATTTATCCTCCACACAAGGAAATAGAGGAAATCGGTCAGATACAAACTAGTGACGTTGAGTTGAGTTCTGTGCTTAAGCCAATGCAGCGGCAGTGGATAAATCCGGAGCAGTTGCGGCAATATCTCCAGGCTCAAGCTAATTGTAAGGCTCAACTGGAACCAATACCTGGTGTTGATCTGTCGTCATCAGTATTAGATGATGTAGAAAAACGTTATTTGCAAGTACTAATGGATGAACATCGTGATATTTTTGCTAAATCGAATGAGGAACTCGGCGATTGTAGTGTTGCGTTGCATACAATCAACACGGGTTCTGCGCCACCTATTCGGCAAAAAGCGTATCCTGCGCCGCATGCGATGCGACAGGAAATTGAGCGACAAATTGGGCAAATGAAAGCTACTGGAGCGATACAACCATCATGTAGTCCATGGGCTAGTCCGGTAGTGATGGTACACAAGAAAGACGGTACGTTACGTTTTTGTATTGACTATCGTAAAGTAAACGCGTTGACGGTAAAAGATGCATTTCCATTACCACGTACCAATGAACAACTGGAATCACTTCGCGGAACGCGGTATTTTTCCACTATGGATTTACAATCAGGTTATTGGCAAATTCGCATGGATGAGGAAAGTAAACCCAAAACGGCATTTGTTACCCATGAAGGGTTGTACGAATGGGATCGTATGCCGTTTGGTTTAACCAATGCACCTGCTACGTTTCAGCGTACGATGCAAACGGTATTACTCGGACTACTAGGCATCAGTTGTTTATGCTTCATTGATGATATAATTGTATTTTCAGCAAGTTTTTGGCAACATTTATTTGATTTACATCAAGCTTGGCAACGATTACGCGACACCGGTCTTAAAGTTTAAGGGAAAAAGTGTCATTTCGCGCAGGAAAAAGTACAATTCCTTGGGCATGTGGTTTCACGTGACGGAATAAGTACGGATCCTAGTAAGATCGAAAAGGTGCAAAAATGCTCTAAGCCTACTAGTGTGAAGGAAGTACGTAGTTTCCTTGATCTTACCAATTACTATCGACGGTTTGTACCTAACTACGCTACTGTTGCGGCACCACTGTACGAAACTACGAAGGAGCGTCCTAAAGGAGTCAAGTTTTCGTCAGGATGGACGGAAGCGTGTGATGTAGCTTTTGAGCAGCTAAAGGAAGCGCTCACCACGACGCCAATTTTAGCCTATCCGGATTATACAAAACCTTTTGTTTTGTTTACGGACGCTAGTGATTATGGTGTCGGCAATGTATTAGAACAGGAAGATGAAAATGGTCGACTTCGTGTAATTGCTTACGGGGGGCAAAAATTTTCACCTGCTCAAATGCACTATAGCATACCTGAGAAGGAATGTTTGGCTATTGTACGTGCGTTCAAGGAATATCGACCATATTTCATAGGCAATTACGTTACAGTGTATACAGATCATCAATGTTTAACGTATATACTGAACGGCCGTCGGAACTTAGATGGACTTACAGGTAAACTTTTTCGATGGACTATCAGGTTGCAAGAATATTCATTTGAAGTAAAGTACATGCCAGCGCTTAAATTGACGAATGCCGATGGTATGAGTCGACCACCTTTGCTTCAAATTTCAAAGGAAGATATCGAAAAAGCATATTCTCCTGCCGCTTATGAACGCGACGACGCGGTAGCGTATGCAGTGGATGTCGACGTTGGCGATCAAAAGGATCAACAAGTAAGTAATCGCGGTCCGATTCAACACGATGTGGTAAACTTGCGCCACACTGTTATCGACCAAGACTGGCCGTGGCCGCAAGCACAAATTCTTCGGGAACAGCGATTAGATCCGCAGATTGAGGAAATTCGAGCTTTCAAGCTAGCCAATGGTGAAGTGGCAGGGTTACCGAATGAACGTTGAATGGCTATGTCGGAACCAAGGGATTTCTTTTTGCGATATCAATTATTGTTCCATCTACACTGGCGCTATCGGCATCAGCGACGTGCTGTGGCGTTTACCCAGTTAGTGGTACCAAGCGTATTTCGACGGGAATTACTGCAAAGATACCATGAAGACTTTGCGGGTCACTTAGCTTGGGAGCGAACTTATCCATTAATTGCAAAATGCTATTATTGGCAAACCATGGCAGCGGATGTACATGTGTTTATACGAGATTGTATTGTTTGCAATCGCTTCAATCCGGGTGGAAGTCGTAAAGTTCCGTTGCATCCAATTGCTATACCGTATGCACCGTGGGAAACGGTAGGTGTAGATATCGTCGGTCCATTACCCGCTACGGAAAACGGCAACAAGTATACTATTTCATGGATAGATTATTTGACGAAGTGGCCGGAAGCATTTCCTGTTTTTTTCCTTTTCCCTTTCTTCTGTCTCTCTCACCACTTTGTCGATAATCCGTTTTGGATAGGGTATAGACTGTTTTTGGAGCTCCTTTCGATGTAGCTCGTTGCCTAGTTTTTTTATTATTCATAAGTAATCCCATGATTATATGATTTGGTGATCACCGTTACCCGTATACACGTTCGCACTCTTAAGAAAATTCATTCTTACACACACACGCATATTGTATAGTAAATTCAGGCTCAATCACCGTGACTTTGCAGGAGGTTACCTGCATTTCTGGGCCTGCCGAGGTGGCGGGTGCGCTAGGCAAAGTAAGTCCTAGCCGGGTATAAGGCAGACCAGAAAAAGGGCAGCCCATTCCTTAAACGGGAACCTCTGGGTGGGATTGGTCTTTCTACCTTTCCGGCACCTTCTCACCACCCGTTGGACCCCAGGCTGCCACACCATGGGCTGCTCTATCATCGAAGGCTGTGACATTGTAAACATTCCCTAGGGTGGGACATAGTTGTCGGAACTATGTCTTCGCGCAGGCCTCCCCTAGGGGTTGTCCAATGCACAGGCCGGGGAAATTTTACGCTTAGGGGGCTTGGCAGTTATGGGCCAACACCCACGTTCTATTTAGGGAAAATCCTGTGTCACTTGTCCCTTAACACTAACACATAAAATTCTTTAGTTTTTCAGGGTCACGAGCCACTCGAACACTTCAGGTAGTACGATTTAAGGTACATGTATCCTATAATGCATGATCGCACTCTATTGTCCTAAAAACGTTTTAAAATATAAAAATTTATAAAAATTGTTATAGGAAAATTGGTTACGCAGTGCGAAACTCACGGTTACCACTAAGTTCCCAACACGTGGAAAATATGTTATCACTGTTCTAACTGGTGCATAATGCCGGGATTTTGTTAAGTTTTGTTCTCTAATTTTTTATTGTTTCCTAACGATGTTACCATATAATCTTTAAAAATTTTCAGCTAACTTCGGGTAATAAAATTTTCTACTACACGGCTGTGCGTGTTACTTGGCCAGCAGGAGCTGATGGTTTTGTTTTCTTTATTGTACTTGTAGTTTACTAGATGTTACTTCCAGTTGACGGATGGTGCAGGTCACCAACGCAGGCGCTATCCTTTGTAGAATACTCAGGGTGGCAGGGCCACACCTTATTTTATTAGCACTCGCTCACTTGGCATTTACCTGGTAATGGTGGCTAAATGGTTAGTGAAGGCGTCTGTTCCAATGGACCGTTAGATTCATTGTGTTAATGTGTAATTTTCTTTATCTATTTTCAGACGACCTGTAAATACTTATAGCTTTAGCGTTCTGGTGCAATCTTCCGACATTAATATTACGATCTCTAAAGGTAAAACCCAGATCTTTGTTTTATGCATAAATTGGTTGCTCTGGGTAAAAGAATTTTCCAGTATTAACGGAGCAAGCTAACAATTTTATGAGACAACCCTCATAGCTCCAATCTGTGTTTCAACCCTGGCCGCTTGTCGGGCTGAGACGGAGCTTGGATGTCTTCAGAACTAGTATAGTTCAAACCCACTTTTATTTGACCACCTATGTTGAAATTTTCCAATTCAAATTTTCTCATATTTACGCTTTCCAAACGTTATATCAAAACTCATTCAAATTCTTTTTACTACGCACTACGGGACTGTTACGCGGACTCTACGCCGTAGTGGCATTTTTGCCTAAAACTTTTACATGCTGCACCCAGAACCTGCGATCTCGGACACGTTCTGGTGAATTCTGAACTTAGGGGTGTACTCGCCTACACGGGCGCGGTACCACCATATAAAATTACCTAAGAAATCTCTAAATAAATTATTGGTTTAAATTTGTAACATTGAAATTTTGTTTTTTTTTCCTTTTCCTTTCAACTTTACAACTTTTTCGCAACCATTTTTAATCAGGTCTTAAATTTGTTCGCTTTTACAATTCAAACTTTTACAAAGTTTTACTTAGTGTCATGACTTATTCTTTTCTAAAATTTTATCAGTGTGCCATGGCCTGTCATTCGGACTAGCCGCGGTACAAACGTTGAGGGGCCGAGTGCTCATATTCGCTAACGTTAGTTAACATTCTCATGTTAAATTTTGAAATTCATCAGTTCTGTTTAAGCATTTCTAGTGTAAATTCATTACCCGCGGCCGTCCTCCGAACTCGCCAGGGTACAGTTAGAATTAACACGGATATGCAATCCTGCTAACTAAAATTCACTTTAGCTTTAGCTTAATCTTGGAAATGTTACGCTTAAAAGGGTGCCGAATGCACCAATCCTATCCTTACCCAAACTTACAATTTTTACCCCATGGCAATTTACCTTTTTAATACAATCAATTGTCTAAGGTTGTTCAGGTTGCAAGATATAATTAGCAATCAACTCAAATTAGTTTAACTGTGGTTTACTTTAGTGTATATACGTTCACACGGCCTATTCAGCGTAATTCACAATCAAGTTCCAGACGTCGACCTAAACTTGATATCCCTGCCCGGGACAATGACATGTCTACCACTGGGAACTCGCGCAACTCTCATCCGGTGATAAAAGGTATGTCCGACCGCTGGTAGACCGGTCCATCCCCTTTGGTGGCTCCTTCCTCCTTATTCTTGATTTTACTTATATTTTTGGGTAACTCGCGAACTCGCTCTGTACCTTCACCTCTTCCCCTTGGCCACCATTGGAGATGTCGGTTGCGTTTTGGTAAGAAACGTGCCGCGGAGAAGGCCGATAAACTCACAATATGTTATAATTTAGGCCTAGCGGTAGGAGCTTGAAGACGAACGGATTTGAAAAGTTGCGTAGGGATAGAATACGAACCCACGACCTCCCCCTCTTGGGTCCCCAAACAGCTGTTCTACCGACTGAGCTATTCCAGCCATTATAAAGGTTTTCAGCTATTATAAAGCAATTATAGTCGACATCTCTCCGCCCCCATTAAGGCCTACCACTGGCCTTATTTTTATACAAGTCCGCATACTTCGTATATATACCTATATATTTTATTTGATAATTGGAGTAGCGATTAGCGGTGTGAGTTTATCGGCCTTCTCCGCGGCGCGTTTCTTAACCAAAACGTAACCGACATCTCCAATGGTGGCCAAAAGGAAAGGGTAAAAGCAGAGCGAGTTCGAGAATTGCCCAAGAAGAAGTGAAATCAAGAAGTAGGGAGAAGAGCCACCAAGGGATGCACCGGTCTACCAGCGGTCAGAGATACCCTTTATCACTGGATGAAAGTTGCGCGAGTTCCCAGTGGTAGACATGTCATTGTCCCGGGCAGGGATATCAAGTTTAGGTTTATGTCTGATGCTTGATTATAAGCTAAGCTAGATAGGCCGTGTGAACGTATATACACAAGAACAATTTGCAGTTAAAACAATTACGCTTTGCAACCGAAACAGGCTTAGACCGTTGGTTGTACGAAAAAGTAAACTACTATGGGCTCAAAAATTGCGAGTTTAGGTAAGGATAGGATTGATGCGTTTGGCATCCTTTTAGGTATGGCCTTTTCAGAATTAAGCTAAGACTAAATTGAATTTTGGTTAGCAAAACTGCATATCCGTGCTAATATTGCCTAACCCTGGCGAGTCCGGAGAACATGCCGTGGGTAATTAATTTATACTAAAAATGCTTAAATAGAATTGAAGAATTTCAAAATTTAACCTGAAAATTTTAACTATTGTTATCGAATGTGAGCACTTAGCTCCTCAATGATTGTACCCTGGCTAGTCCGACTGACAGGCCTTGGGACATTGATAACATTTTAGAAAAAAAAAGTAACTCTGTACAAGTTTGAATGTAAAACCGAATATATTTAGGACCTGATTAAAGAAGTTTCAAAAGAAATTGTAAAGTTGAAATAAAAAGTCAGGAAAACAACGTTAGAATATTGCGAATTAAAACCATAATTTATTTAGAGATTTCTTAAATAATTTTTGCATGGTGGTGTCGTGTCCGTTTAGACCAGCACACGCACCCCTAAGCTAGAATTTACCAGAACGTGTCCGAGGTCACAGGTTCTGAATGTGATAATTATATATTTCATGCAAAAATACTTCAAGCGAAATGTCACTACGGCGAAGTGTCCGTATAACCGTCCCGTAGTGCGTAGTGAAAAGAATTTGAACAAGTTTTGGTATGATTTTTTAAAAAGTAAAATTTAAAAATTGGAATCAGAAAGTTTGTACCAAGAAATTTTATCATGGGTGGAATCGGAGTGGGAGTGAACTATATTAGTTCTGAAGGCATCCAAGCTCTATCTCAGCTCGACAAGCGGCCAGAGTTGAGATACAGACTGGAGCTAGAAAGGGATTTCCATAAGTTTGTTTGCTTATGAGTGCACAATAGCGTTTTCCATTACTGAGGATAGCTATTTCCCGTAGAGGGCAACAATTGATGCTTTACCTTAAGAGATCGTGACACTAATGTGGCAGGATTGCACCAGAACAATAAAGCTATAATTATTTACAAGTTGTCTAAAAATAGATAAAAGATATAACACATTAGCATTCGGAATCTAGCAGTCTTTTGAAACAGGCGCCGCCTACCCTAACCATTTAACCAATAGTACCGCATAAGTGCCGAATGATTAAGTGCTAGAAAAACATGGTGTGGCCCTGCCACCCTAAGTACTCTGCAATGTGGCCTGCAGCATTGAGTCATATATAAGTGACTCCAAGTAACCTACAAGTAAAATAAAGAAAAACAGCACCATCAGCTCCTGCTGGCCTGGTAACACACAAAATCATGTAGTATAAATTTTATTACTTGACGTTAGCTGGAAATTTTTAAACATTATATAGGTACACTGTTAGCACATAACAAAAGATTATATAGCAAAAACTTAACAAGAAAGCCCCTGGCCTTATGCACCAGGTATAACAAGGATAACATATTTCTCACGTAGTGATATCTTAGCCTCGATCCAAAAGCTTCGCACTGCGTAACAAATTTACCTATAACAATTTTTATAAATTTTTGGATTTTTAACCAGTTTGGGACAATAGCGTGCGATCATGCATTATAGGATACATGTACCTTAAATCGTACTACCTGAAGTGTTTGTGTGTTTCGTAGACCCGAAAACTAAATAATTTTATATGTTAGTGTTAGGGACAGGTGACACAGGATTTTCCCTAAATAGAACGTGGGTGTTGGCCCATGACTGCCAAGCCCCCTAAGCGTGTAATTTCCCCGGCCTGTGCATTGGACCACCCCTAGGCGAGGCTTACGCTAAGACATAGTTCCGACAACTATGTCCCACCCTAAGGAAGGTTTACAATGTCACAGCCTTCGACGATAGAGCAGCCCATGGTGTGGCAGCCTGGGGTCCAACGGGTGGTGAAAAGGTGCCGGAAAGGTAGAAAGACCAGTCCCACCCAGAGGTTCCCGTTTAAGGAATGGGCTGCCCTTTTTCTGGTCTGCCATAACCCGGCTAGGGCTTACTCTGCCTAGCGCACCCGCCTCCTCGGCAGGTTCCAGAAATGCAGGTAACCTCCTGCATAGTCACTGTAAGTGAACCTAAGTTTACATATAAGCGTGTGTATAGATGTGTATGTACGAGTGTGTGTTCCTACACGGATGCTGACGTATACCGCCTATGTGAGGGTAAGTAGCCGTTAGTTCCTTTTAAAGAAGCCATGATAAAAATCATACAAAGCGTTGTAACGCGTGCGCCCTACCAAGTGCTAGGAGAAAAAGAAAAAAAACCCTGGAGTTTCCCGAACGCGAGGGAAAAGAACAATAGCCATAATCATAGAGAAACTCCAAATTGCATCCTATATCCCAACGCAACGCACATAACAGCAATAATATCGAACAAAAGACAAAAGAATAAAAGAAAACAAAAATTCGTTAACTCCACGCAAACACCACACACTCTCTCTACACGAACAGTAATAATACTAATACGTCGACCAACAGAAAACTAACGAAATAGCTAGCCTTACACAACAGAGATGACAACTAGCTAGCTAATTTTATTTATTAACCAGAATAATATATATTAATAATAATAATAATATTTTACAAATTTTAAGAAAATTTTTGAAAAGTTTTGGATGAAAAATAGGGTTATATAGAGGTATCCCGTAGGGGTTAAGTATATTTCCAGGGGAAAACGAATGAGGGGAACCCCAGTATATAGTTTTAAGGGTTGAGGAAATCATATATCGTTAGAAAAAGTCAAATATTGACGTATTTGAATTTAGGGGAAAAACAGTGAAAATTAGAGGATTTTAAACCTGATGAAAATGGAATAATAAGGTATTTCCTGGGTGAGGGAGAGTATCAACCGATCGGGCTGAGAGGTAATTCACCCCACCGGAAGGGAATAGTTATAAATCAAGGAAAAATGTGTTGTTTAAATAAAAGGAAGGAAATTTGTAAATTCCTGGATTTAAAGTCAGTTTTAAGGGGTAATATGTTGAGAGGGAGTGGAAAACGAAGGAGGAAATATGAAGTTTGGATAGTTTCTCCCTCCCGGAGATAAATGTAGGAGTCGTCCCTGTGGGAGAATGAATATCCCCCAGGGAAGGATAAGTAAGTTGACTATAATTTTGGTAATTAGGTCAAAACCTATGAAATATTGTCTATGAGGAAGGGAAATACAAGGTTGGACCTGCCCAAAAGTTGACAAGCGGCATTTCAGCTGTTAAGCTTTAGACCAGACATATCGGGTGAGATGACGTGTAGCTATGATTCTGGGTTCGGCAAATGTCATTTAGTATGTTTTTCAGTTAGGCCTAGCGGTAGCAGCTTGAAGACCAACAGCTTTGAAAAAAGCCCGCCTAAAAGTATAGCAGGGGTGGGGTTCGAACGCTAGACCTCCCCCTCTTAGATGCGCACGCAAGCGCTATACCAACGCAGATATCTTATCCGACGTCACAACTATTATAAAGCTGTTATATTCCACAACTACATTAAAGCGAAATTGTCAAATTCAAAAGTATATAGCACTAGCTATGTAGTTAAATAATAAAAAACGGATTTAGTTCCTGTGCTAAGAGGCGTTCTCTGAAATGGCATTTAATACTTTAAATTTAAACTGGCTTGCGTAAAAACGTCCTGGTTACGTGGACTACTAATTGCTACTATGGCATAAATAACTTCTATTTTGGGTTCTGCCTTATTTAGGACTGGGGGGTTAATTTTTGGATTTCGAAAATACTGACCACTTTTATTTTTAAACTGTCCCACTTTTACACAACATCGTGGTCAGCATGTTGTCTTACGTTGTTTTCTTGGGGGTAGCGGTTGGATGGGGATTTTCTTTATGTCGTGTATCGGAATACAAAGGGGAACGGGATTCGTCACCGAAAGATTGCAAGGTTCGAGGTGTGGCCAGTAGTATGCCAGTGGGACACTTAGTACGGCGCACGTCTTTCTTTTTCGTGAGCGATACGCGTGACTTATATTTTGCGATGCGGCGTCATCCTTGCTCAGCTCTACGTGCTCGAGTTATTGATAGTCGGTCAACAGATATTATTACGAATATATAATAAAATATTAGGCATTGTTACACGGTCTCTCGCTTTTGCACTGCTTTTAATAACCGTACCCAACTACATACGTATTCTCCTCGATACTCAGTTCCAAAAGCTTCGGTACCGTTCTTTCGTACTGTATTTTAGCTCACGCAGACTTCACACTACTTTTCGACACCGTTACTTAAGTGCTCGTTACCAAAATGACAGTACTTTCCTCTAGTACTGAATTTGCGTTCAGCTCACGCTAGTACACCACCAGTGTTCTTGCACAGTCTGACTCTTATTTTTGCACAGCCTGACACCAAAATACTGTATAGTTTGACCGCTCCACTCTCGTTTTGCACTTTGGCCACTGCTTTTCGGTACTCTTGACGAACCCTATCTAGTATTTCGATTCTTAGATTAAGTTAAAGCTAGGGGAGAAATGCTAAATTTGGGACGTTGCCTAATTTGGGACTGTTCCGACTTTCACAAGATAGATCATCTCGCTAACTCATCGCACGCAGTTCATTTTTACACCATTCGAATCGCTATGTTTTTTTGTATTGGATTACGTCTTTTCATCAATGTGCGTAAAAACACTGAAGTAAACGCCGCGCAATGTTGAGACTAGGTCGAAACTGGTTTTTTAAAACACTGTTTTTACATACCCCAACATGAATATTCGATCAATCAGATCATACGATCTAGCTGATGGATTTTAAAAATTTTTTTATTTGAAAGCACCAATATTCAGCTTTCTGGGTGCATAAAATATACTTTTTTCATTCAAAATTGGTGAAAACTGATTAGCTGAAAGTCTTAATTTTTTACCTAAGTTTGCTAATTTGAGACTACTTCTTAAATTTATATTCATAAAAATGGGACTAGTTTCTTAATTTGAGACTACGTTACGTTTTATAGGTTTTTGTTCATTTTTATAGATTTTACTACATAAAATATGGCTAGAGTAAAAATCTGCTGCAAAGTACACAAGCAGGGTCTCCCACGAGCTACCAAACAGCCAGCGACGGGTTAGAAGGGTGTCATAAACGCCGGTCGTAAACCCATATCGATTAAAAAGAAGCGAGTGGGTCCATCGAAGAAAACGCAATACCGGACCTATTCCGAGGCTAGGTTCCAGCACGCGGTTGATTCCTGTCGAGCCGGGGAAAAAAGTGATTTCTATTTGCAATTTTTATGCAAATTTTCGTTGAGTAAACACGACGTTATCCAGGCGCTCCGCCACGAAAAAAGTTGGGGGGACACTTTGAGATTTATGTTAATTTTTTGTCTAAATATGTTATCCTGAATGCGAATCTATATAAGTTTTAGAATATCCTCCGTAGCGATTCTATCTCCTGGGCTGCCTGTTATGCGCATCGCTCCCCTTATCTGCCCATTTAACGCAAACGTGGCTTACTTCTTGGCGCATGGCCGCTTTTTAGCACCTTTTTGTCTTCTAACCGTGGAGGCAGGATTTATGCCATATCTGCGCCAGTTTCTGTCCCTTCGCTTTCGATTTTTTCCTATATTTCAAGGGCGAAATAATTTTCCGATAGACCGACGAAAAGGAAGAGAGGTGTGCACAACCCCGCATCCCCCTGGTTCCGCCAAGTTTGTCAACGACACCGCAAAATTTCGCATTGCATTCTGCACGTTATCTTTTTTGCGGCTCTAAAAACAATGGTTTGGATATATCATTACGTTTGCGGTCATTCGAACTAATTTTTGGTTAAGCTATTTGTTGAAATCCTTGCAACATATATTGCATGGACTTCTATTTGAATTAGTTTATCCGCGTTACCAAATGTCTGTCTGTGTGTCTGTCCGTCCGTCTTTTTATCTGTGCATGTTCGTATGTCCATAACTAATTTCCCCATTGAAAACTAGGGGTCTGGCAGTTTAAGAAATGGATCCAAACTTTTGTGCAACATGTTTTAGCAAAATTTCGCTGAATAAAACGATTTGTTGTTTGTTTCGCCAAGTTTATAATTTTTTGTTCATACTGATACTCGGAAGCACAGGTCTATCCAAGACTTGGTGTGCTTCTTTTCTGTTTCTAGCCGCTCATGCAGCTGCCAAAGATCTTGGTGTGCCGCAAAGCACGTTGTACCGAAATATTCAGAGACATGGACAAAGAACCCACATTAGGACGGCCACCAACCATGAATCCAAAAGATGAGGCAAATTTGGCTGTTTTTGCTGCGATCTGCTGCCATCCACGGCTTCCCATTGAGCGTCAAGGAAACGCTTTCCGTGGTTTATGACTTTTGCGAGAAGAATTCAATCAAGCACGGCTTCTCACATACTAAAAAAGCGGCAGGTCAGAAGTAGTGGGCGTTGTTCAAGAAACGCCATCCCGGAATAACCCTTCGTAAGCCGGAAAATCTGTCTCGAGCTAGGGCGCTGGGCATGAATCGAGCAACGGTCGGAAAATGGTTCGAAGTCCTCGAGGCAACGTGCCAGTCGGCAGGAGTCCTTGATTGTCCGTAGTTGATTTGGAACGTCGATGAGTCTGGAATGGTGACTGTTCCTAATTCGAGTGGCAAAGTTGTTTATTTCGTTGACCTTCGAAATCAACCGAAGGTTGTGGGCCAAGAGCGGGGATGCCTGACTACCCTCGTCGCCGCCTGCAGCACCAACGGCGAATATGTCCCATCTATGCTGATTTTCAAGGGAAAGAATGTTCGACCCGCTTGGGAAGCTGATGTTCCGCCCGGAACAAAATTGACGGTGTCGAACTCGGGATGGTCCAACACTGAGCTCTTCGTCGCGTGGCTGCATCACTTCATCGACAATATGCCAATGGTTCCAATCGGGAAAAAGCTGGTGCTGATTCTAGACGGCCACGACAGTCATGCTACGTTGGATGCAATGCGACTGGCGCGCGACAATTCCATTGAGCTGCTGTGCCTTCCAGCTCGTACGTCAAAATACTTGCAGCCCTTGGACCGAACGGTGTTTGGTCTTTTCAAACATGAATTCAAAAACGCCTGCGATAACCACATGAAAAACAAGAAGCGCGACTTGGGCATCAGCACCGTCAAGCAGAGTGACGTTCCAAGGCTTTACGCGAGAGCGTGGAGCAAAGCAACTACTCGGGTCAACGCCGCGGCGGGTTTCCGTAGTTGTGGAATCTATCCACTGAATCCCGACAGGATTCCAGAAGCAGCTTTCGCGACTTCCGACGCTGTCGTGACAATCGACGAGTCGGACGATGAAGGTCAAGACACTGAAAATGTGGCCGATGGGGAAATGCTTCACAGCCAGGCAACTGCACGAGACTTCCGAATGGTCGCTGAAGACGCATATGACAATCAGCAGCAACAACAACAATACGACCACCCTCAGCCCTCAACTTGCCTCGTCAACAACAACACGTTGCTTCGAACGGTGCCGCAAAGCGCGTTGAGCAGCATGACCTATTTCGATAGCTTCATCTGCCACGACTGACAGGAAACCATCGCGAACACCTTTTCCACGGAGGTGACTGGTCCTCAGCGTTTCACACCGAAGGTCGCCATGGAAATTGTACATCCAGCAGCTAGCGATTCTCTGACAGGTTTCGGTTTCGTTTATTGTTATATTGTTTCCTAGACATAAGGCAAGTTATTATTTGTAAATCCACCAACCACGAAAATATTGTTTTTATTTATGATTGATTTGCCACGCATCTTGATCTCTCGTTTTTATACACATTTATGGCACAATAACTCGGTTTGCGACAAATGACTCATTTGAGCGAATTGCGCCGCGATACTAGTTTCGAATATGTTTTGATTGTGCTATGGTGCGATGCTTGCCCACAGTTTGGTGACACCCCAAAGCGTTGCATTTTATTCATGGTACAGATAGAACGATGGTACGCCGTGCTTGGATTTTATTAGGAAAAATGCTCATGAGGCGACCTGTGTCGTATGATATTTCGCCCCCCATGATATTTTGTCCAACGATAAGGTGTGCTATGTCGCCCCCATGATGTTTTGCCCCACCACCCTATGATATTTGGCCCTCCACTATTTATTTCAATAAATTTAATAATACGCACCTTAGAGAACTTTAGCTGCCCATTTTATTTTATATGCTCAAGCCAGCATCAGAAAACTAATTCTTTAATTCAAGTTTATTTGGAACAGTATAAAATGCAAAACACACAGAACATGTATTTAACATGATGAATACTACTTTACGGCTTCACTACCAGACTATGATACAATAATACATGAGATTAAAAAAGGTTCATATGATAAAGTTTATTCTTGAAACATGTACTACATCAGATCTTTAAAGGATAAATGTGCTCGTAGATTGGTGGAGAATCACAAACCACGCTTTGGCCCGGAAACTGACTCAAAATTTCTGATGCAAAGCAGTCGTGGAGATGTGCCCTCATGACGTCTTGGTCATAGTGCCTATTTTCAGGGTGATGGCCATGAGCAAGATCGGTCATGAAAGCAATGGCAAACAGGCCACAATCTTTTACACCTTTCTGACGGGCACAGGGCATCATTGAGATTGTGAGTCCGCTATCTGTGCCTAAATAATTGTAAACGTTAATCAATTGGCGTTTCAAGTCATCAGTAAGACTGAAACTAAGCGAATCGTATACAGCAATGGCATTATTAACTTCGGTAGATGTGATCCAGTGTTCAGCCGAGAGGTGATGAATCTGAAGAACTGACTCAGGGTAAGGTTGATTTGGGAGTTCAAAATCATTAGACATCAATAATGTGTCATTCAGACCAGCAACATTAGGATACTGTCGTCTAATCATGGCCTGAGCTGCGTTTATGTGCTTGTCAGTTAGGCACTCTTCCGAATTAAGCAGGTCCTGTTTGTCTTTAATTGTGAACTGAATATCACCAAAGTAGCGCCAGGATTCACTTGATCTTGTGCATGAAATTTGACTATCAGACAGTGAATCAGCAATTTTTTTAAGGTTAACTGAGTTTGCAAGCTGTGTTATACCATCTTGTTTTCTTATTCGATAGGTACCTTTTTTAGCGTTTCAACTATGAAATAGTGGCCATACCAAGAATCAGACATTTTATCCCCTTTACGAGATCGCTTCCGTGAGTTTTTTAACATGACTTTGTCGCCAGGCTTGTAACTAACACTACTGCTTTTATGCTTTATGTCGTAAGCAGTTTTTTGTTTGTCTTGAGCTTTTGTGAGACTCTACAGCTTTGTGTCGTGCTTTATCAAGCTCTTCTTGGACGAATACTATCCGATCCTCTGTTGTACGTGCAGTATCTGCATCATATTCACGTTTGAAAATTATGTCAATTGGTAATCGTGGGTTGACACCGTACGTCAGATAATATGGGCTAGCATTAGATGACTTTAGCACATTGGCACGATATGAAAAAAGCACCGATTGTAATTTTCGATCCCAGTCAGTTTTGGATTCGTTGCATACTTTCGTTAGTTGTGTCTCTAACGTCTGATTAAAGCGTTCCGTCAACCCTTGGGTTTGAGGGTGGTACGCAGTAGATACAGCACGTTTGATTCCTAATGATTCACAAAGATTGTCGTTAAGCATATTGCAGAACTCGCTTCCTTGATCTGTCTGAAGGATCTCCATTACGCCGTAGCGACATATCAACTCCATGATACATTTTCCGATAGTAGCTGCTGTCTTATTCGGTATAGACCAGGCCTCTGGCCATCGTGTCAGAAACTCAGTGGCTATACATATATTACGATTTCCGTGGTCTGTCTCGGTCAAAGGACCGATCAAATCCATCGACCATCTGTGAAATAACGACGCTGAGACTCGTATCGGATGGAGCTGAGATGGAGCAGGCTTGAACTGCGGGTTTACACGCTGGCAGGTGGAACATGTTGCTACGAATTGCTTCACATCCTGCGTGTAACCTTTCCAATAAAATCTGTCGCCGATTTTTGTAGTGGTGGCGTTAACACCAAAGTGTGAGCCTCCAATATCGCCACAGTGAATATCTTCCAGAACTTGCTGTTTCCCCTCAAGTCTTACCACTCGAGTAGGCTCATTTCTATCTTTGTGGAACAAAATATACTCTTCATCGATTTTTCGGGCGAGAAAGCGTTCACATTTCCTACGAAAGTTCCGTTTATCTGCCTTTGTGGTGACATTACCAGAATAACTACCAGAAGTAAGGTACGTTACATATTCATTATATTCAGAAGCATCCATTATATATTTTAAGTATTTATTATTGTCATACAGATAATTTAATCTCTAAAATTTAATAAAAATATAAATATATATGTCTAAACTCTTTACAGTATATATTTTTTCCTGAAGTTTACGTACTTACTAATAATCTGGAATATTGGGGGAGCAAAACATCTTGTGAGGCAAAATAACATACTTTATGAGGGGGGCAAATTATCATGGGGGCGAAATATCATACCTTATGGGAGGCAAAATATCACGGGGGCGAAATATCATGGGGGAAAATATCATAGGGGCCAAATATTATGCCTTATCGGGGGGCAAAATATTATGGGGGCCAAATATCATACGACGCCTGCCTTGCCTTGAAAGTGTGTATCATAGTAGTACAATACATAGCGTTCTGTGTGTGTGCGTGAGTGCCTGTGATGATGCGTTGACGTTTGGCGGGTTTTTCATCCTCATAATTCTATTTCAGAAATGCAGCTCGCACAGCCAAGCGTTAGCGGTGGTTACGCCAAGAAAAAGTTTCGAAGAACTGTTCCTTGACACGCTCTCACCAGAAATTTCCCCTTCTGTTAAAAAACAATTCGAGGTGAGAAAACAGAATTTTGTTAAAAATAAAACATCTCTAGCCGGAAGATGAGTCTTAAATAGAATAAACATTCAATTTTACACCTATTAGGTTTAATTTTCGATGTTATATGTCATGCCATTTTTACAAGGCCATTATTCGTAAGTGTATGCCCGTGTATTTTACATGCTGATTTCCATGTGCGCACGGGTGTGTGCGGGAGGGTGGGCATGTATGTGCGTGTGTATTAGCATTTGCTGTTCTGTAGCTGTATACATTTGTTTGTGTGGGCGTATGACTGGCTGTGTGCACGTGTTCATATGTGTGTGTTCGTTTGCTTATGTAAATTTACCAATAAACTGTATAGAAAATAGCCACTGTCGAATTCAGATCTCACGAAACGTATGTAAACAGTATTTGTATCTATGCTAATATAATGTGAAACTATCCGACAAGTGTAAAAACGAAAAAATAACATCATATTCGTTGTATTGGGTTAAAACTGACATAGAAATATAACACGAAACATTTTGCTCAACTTTTCATTTTCCAAAAAAAATCATTTTTAAAAGAAAATGAGTCAAAAATCTGTCAGAAATGAGTGAAAAGGTGAAAAAATTCTGAAACAATAACATCCGACTTCGTCCTAATGAGTTAGAATTGAGGCCTATGCATTGGGCAACCCCTAGGCGAGGCTTGCGCGAAGACACAGTTCCGGTAACTATGTCTCACCCTAGAGTATGCTGGCAATGTCACAGCCTTCGAAGATAGAGCAGCCCATGTTGTGGCAGCCTGGGGTCCAACGGGTGGTAAAAAGGTGCCGGAAAGGTAGGAAGACCAATCCCACCCAGAGATTCCCGTTCAGGGGATGGGCTGCCCTTTTTCTGGTCTGCCATAACCCGGCTAGTGCTTACTCTGCCTAGCCATCCCGCCACCTCGGCAGGATTCCAGAATAATACAGGAACAACCTCCTGTAGGTTCACTATATACTTTTAGTGTGTTAATGTATACGCGTATGCATGAAGATAATAGATATATACCAATAACTGTGTATTACTATCTCATGAAATCGCAATGGGTTGCGGAAAATAGGGTACCAAAATACGCCTAGCGAGGACGTTCGTAAAATTGCCAGCTCAAAACCAGATGAGAAAAGCAAAACATTCGATGCGATAACACAATCTAAAGTTAATAACAAAATACTAAGTAGTTAAGATGACAGCAACAATTCGTCATGGCTATGGGTCGATAAGTAACACAGTTTAATAATAATACTACTATAATATACATAATAATACACAAGCACAAACACAACGTCTAATTATAACAAAAGAAAAACCGTAAAATATGAAAAACCGCATGTCACATAACGGAACGTCGATTACACGCACACTAAATGTCGGCCATATCGCAACTACTATTTGCCAAGCCAGTCCTCTTACACAACAGTCAATTAATAGCTATCAAAATTTATTTAGTAATAAATATTAGTTAATAATAATATTTTCAAAATTTTAGAAAATTTGTGCGAACTTTTAGGGTTATGAAAAAGGTAGTTAGGGGTATCCCAGCATGGAGAGATAGATTTCCCACTGGGAATAGGTAGTTGAGACCCCATTGAATGGTTTAAAGCTTTGAGAAATTGTATAAATTTAGGAAAAGTTGAATATTGAGGTATTTAATTTTGGTAGAGAATGATTAAAATTAGGGATATCCAAAGTTTAGTAAAACAGAAAAAGAGGAGGATTGGGGTGCTTTCAGCCCAGGGAAAAGATGAAATGTAGTCCCACCTTAGGATAGAATTTGTCTCCGGCTGGGAATAGTTAATATATTTTTGTAAATTTGCAAAATAAAGTAAAAGAAGTTGATTTTTAGATAAATTCAAGTATAGTGTCAGGGTATAGAGGTAATGTATCGCCAGACAGGCAAGTAGGTAGCCTACCCGCGTGGGGAAAGATGCCGCCCACCGATATTTGCAAAATAAAGTAAAAGAAGTTGATTTTTAGATAAATTCAAGTATAGTGTCAGCAGGGAGTAACCGGGATTCCGGTTCCGGTTCCGGTTCCGGCGAAAATCGTGTTCCGGTTCCGGCAAAGGGCAAAAACCATACCGGAACCGGAATTCCGGTTTAAAAAATATGTTTGAAATTTTTCACGTTTTTTGCTTCATCTGTGATCCAAACATATGTAATATACAATGATCAAGCTCCAATACAACCAAGCAAAAGAAGAGATTAACTAAGCAATTTGTCGTTTGAAACGTAAGTAGGGCACATAATTTCAGTAGAAATTTATCATAATAACCTGCAGGTTTTTTAACAAATCAAAGCCACGTCGATGCTTGTAGCAGCTATTTTACACATTCAGAGGTCTGTGGGGACGTTTCAATTGAACCGGCCCTACTCGGTAAAAGAGTATGGCTTACGCAGAAGTACTTAGGGTATGCTTGGCTAACATAAATTGCTTCAAGAACCCGCCTTAGCGCTTGCAAACTTGGTAAATCAGTCTAAATTGAAGTAAACTAACGTTATCTGCAACGCAGCTAGAAACTGCTTTCTTGGCAAAGAACTGTATTTATTGAAACTGCGCAAGCAGCTCACAATGTGTCTCATTTATAGCATTCTGATTAGAAAGTTATCATCATTATGATCTAACTGACGGGCACTGTTTGTCCAACGCTAGCCTAAATAGTGTCTCTGACCACTGATCAGAAAATTACCTTCTATCTATTATTTTATCTTGGAATTTTCCTACAGAACATGCAACAAACGTATGTGTAGTAAAGGGAGGCGACTGGAGGCAGAGCGAAAGTGTGTATTCTACGCTCCAAGCCTTGTAAGCACTTTCGACTTGACGCAGTATATGCAATGGTGTATAGTGGAAGACATTTTTTGCTCTGAATGTCCAAAAACCGACATATTTGATCGATAAATAAACATTATTAGCTTCGTCAGTCTCTTTAAAGTTTCAGAAAGGCAATAATACCATCGCAATACATTAAGTTTAATGTAAAAGTTATTTTTAATTCATTTTAAATCCACTATACCTTCATTTCTTCCATTATCTGTTTTACTATATATAAATTTCGAAGACCAGGTTCCGATTCCGGTTCCGGATCCGGTTTAAATGGTCGGTTCCGGTTGCTGGTTCCGGTTCCGGTAAATTTCGGTTCCGGCTATTCCCTGAGTGTCAGGGTATAGAGGTAATGTATCGCCAGACAGCCAAGTAGGTAGCCTACCCGCGTGGGGAAAGATGCCGCCCACCGATAACGAAATATAATAACCCCACTGGGAGAATAAGTAGTAGTTAGAACGAAATATATATTAGTTAGGCAAAAATGTAGAAATTTGAGGAATTATGGTTTAGCGGTCACATGTAAGAGATAATTTATCCCAGACGGAAGTAAAATGGGGCGGTTACCCGAGGTGTGGCCGAGTGCCGTTCCGCCCGAGCTACTATAACCCCTTTGGTCCGATATCCTAAGAGGCACAAGTTGAGAATAATTTGTTCTTTACATAGAGATATGGAAATGTGTAAAATGGTACCTTTTTAACTTGTAAGTTATGATTAAAGAGTCGTATAACCCAAAGAAAGGAAAGTAAGGATCCGCACGCCCAAAATAGTAGAAAATGTCCCGACTAAAAGAAGTTATAAGAGTCGCCCCTCTGGGAGAATCGATATCTCCCCTAAGGAGGAGTATTAGTTCATTACAATTTTAGCGATAAAGTCCAAATTAATGAAATATGGTTTCTTGGAAAGAAGAAATACAAGGTTGGACCTGCCCAAAAGTAGAGACTGTCAACCGTAGTTCCTGCTGCTACTCTGAACGCTCTTTCACTCCGATCCGAACAAGCCAATAGGAAAGCCACGCGTTCTTCGCGCATCTACACAAAACCGGCTATTCTGTAAAATCAAAGGCGACAGCAACCGAGTACAGGCGTTCCTTAGATATGTGTATCAACCGAGCGAAGGGCCGAGTATAGGCTCCTTCTTTTCCTTGTAGACAACGGTGCCCGTAATTCTTTACGATACAATATCCAAAGCCAAAGAAAGCAAGCTATAAACCCAGTGCCATCATTAAAATACTTTACGCAACTATCTAGGCCTTCAGGTAAGTAAAACTATAAGACGTAAAACCAAAAAAACGTAAACAGTTTGAATACAAATACAAAACTATTAGCTAAGTGATCCAGCTAATACAAATTATAAAATTAACACCGTGTAACGTAACGCCGGAATTGCTGTGTTAACAGTCACACTCGACCCCGTCCGAAGATCAACTGATCTGTTACAACAAAAACCTCCTTGATTGAACATAGCTAATAAGAAAAACAAAAGGAAAATATACAAATTAAAAAAAGAAAAAGAAAGTAAGTTTGAAATTTTATAAAACTTGAATTTTGGAGAAAACATATAATGAAGGATTTAGTGAAAAAACAGGAAAAATTGTGATTTTGACCCGGAAACCCCTGGGTAGCCTACCGGAAACCCGACAATAAAGCTGTTATATTCGGCAACTAGATTAAAGACAAATTGTCAGATTCAAAAGAATATAGGACTGGCTATGTAGTTAATATAATAAAAAACGGATTTAGTTCCCAGGTAATGTTAGAATAATTAGAAATGCAAGAAAGGTGTTACAGCCCTAAACGCCTAACAGCCTCCTCAGAGTTCGACACCGCCCTATGGAACCTCGGGCCTTCAGCACATTTGATTTAATTGCCGAAGGTCCGTCGGCTTAGAGAGGTAGTCTTCCGAAAAATGAAGTCGCCTGGTGCATGTCTTCAGGGGTGAGGCAGGGAATAGACCTCCCCGCCAGCATTTTTGACAATTATACCTAATTTCTGATAACTCTACCCCAACCTTTGCCGACTTTGTCTCAATTTTTGCTAAAATTTTTCGCGAGGCTTATGTGCGCGGCGGCCGTGAAGCTACGCTTAGTAAGGGAGAAGTAACAACACACCCCTTATCGACTGCTATGATGTATGGTCTTTAGCTGCCTAAATTAAAGAAATTACAAGACTTTTGAACCAAATCCACAGCTTTGTAGGTAAGACGACACTATTTCGTAGCAAAAATATAGTCCAACGTAGCCGCACCAGGTTTTAAAGAAATCCTAGGGATAACGAAAAACTAGTTTAAATTTCAAACTTATGTCCGAAAGACAGCCGGATACCAGTGGAGTGCGACGTAGGTATCAGTTAACACATATGTTTTACGTGCACATAAAATAAATGATTTGCTGTATTGGTAATGTTTTGTTGTTTGTACGACACAATACACCCAGGCAATCTACAATCAATTTTGTCGATACCCAAGGCCGCCCACCCCACGAGTCCTTTTAGGATCTAAATAATCACCTCTAGATTGTCAAAATTGTCACACCTTTGTCGTAAAACGTCCTATAGCAGGCCACCTATTGAACCAATTTTAAAATTTGATTTTCATTGGTACGACCGCTACGACAGCCCTCCAATGGCCTATTGCTTTCTGAACTCCTAAAAACTATTAATGAAAATAACAAAAATTTCTTATAAAATGTAAGCGCCGAAGGCACTGTTATATTTAACTGGAAGAGAACACCTCGCGCCGTCCAATTCAAAGCTTTGCTGTTTTCCTCGCTCATTGTTTATGTCTTAGGGCATCAAACGACGCCCCCGTCGTCGCTCGAGCAATGTCATTGAAATATTTTGACAAGCGGCGATATCGGGCATCGACATTTAGCTAATAGTGTTCTTACGTGTATCATCGTCTCGGTTTACATTGTTATATATGTGCTACTTTTATGAAGTTGTATTTTCTGTTTTTGATAGTTTGAAATGTTCACATTAACGGATGCTGATCCGGACATTAACTGATGCGGTATCGGAACCAGTACAGCAAAAAATTTTAAACAGTGATATTCTCTTTCGGCGGTTGTCCACGTTGCTTTTTCACATTTCGATTTTAATTTGTCACATTATGCCCAGGTGGGTTCTTCCTCGTGCAGCATGCAGCAAAGCATCGCCTGCCCTTTTTTGTGTTAAAAATTTGGGAAGTTTGAGATATACTCTTAAACTACAGGGGCTACCTTTGCCGGTGCTGTAGCGTCAGTTTGATATTCCGCGCGCCCATAAATGTTAAATTCCAAGAAGCATAAAATTAACAACTGAGTTGCGTCATGCTTGACTGGTTCCCCTAAACACCGTTCAATTTTTCAAAACTTGCTTGGTGGGTAGTATTTCTATTTGGCGCCTGATAAAAACCTGAGGGGAGATTCAGAAAAGGAGGGGTAGGATGTCGCGGGTAGTTTTTAATGTTCAAAGCTGGAGTCAGCTGCCACCAGGGTCCGGAAGAGGCATTATTGCAAACTACCGACGGAGCCTCCATTAAAATCCCTCGTGAGCTTTTAAATGATGATTTGGACCTCCATAAACACAAGCCAAGGCGTGCGCGCTCACGCCGTGCAGATACGGTAGCCAGCTTCGCGAATTTTTTCATCCTAATACATGGTCTTCAGAAAGGTGAACGAACCTTCAGGTGCTTGTACCGAATCAATGGTTAGCTTTACGCCGATGATCCTTTATCTTTCGGTAGGCCCTTCTCCTCCCCCAATTCACTCCCTGAAAAGGTAAACCTCCATAAACAAAGACTAGATGTGTGCTCTCGCGACGTGAAGCGCCGGTAGCGGACAAAGTCAGACTTTTTAAATGAAATTAAATACAGCGAGCAGTCAACGTTACCCCGGCTGCAGCGACCCTGCATTAGCCCTCGAATAGTTTTCTATCCTTAGCTGTCAATTCAGTCTCAATCACGATTGACTAGTCTTTTGTCGTGATGTCATCATTTGAACACGAAAATAGAAAAATTGCTTTCGAATAGATGAACTTCCAGCTATAAAGAACCATACGAATTAGTAATATTCTTAGGTTAAATTTATGAATCATAAATATATGTAGATAGTCGCACAAATTATCGTAACGATAGCACCACTTTCAATTGGCAAACAGCACTTCGACTTTTATTAGCATTGCAATTTCATTAAGCTGTGCATTTACACAGCATAGGTTTTCGGTGGAGCAGAAACTAAGTGCAGGATCGGACAATAGGCCGAGGTAACCCGGAGGAGCGTAAGTGTGTAGTACGGGCGTTTATTAAAACAAACACAAAACTTTGGCTCTATGTGGAATTATGGGATAATTTTTGTCCTTTCAAATTATGTTGAACAGTGAAAATAATGCATGAAACGCCAATCGCCACAGACCTGTGTTAGACTCAAAAAATTATTTTAGCCTTTCATGCCCGAATTAATTTGTGTATCGTGCAATGTTTGATAAACTCAAGCCTGCGTCAGGGTGTCGAACCCGGAACATACGGGTGAAGCTTGTGTACGCAAACCACTGAACTATCTGAGAGCTGCAGCTCGGTTCCTTAACAAACCTCACAACGTGAGCGAATAACACCGCATGTTCAAACGTACGATATACGACAAACTCAGTAAACACACCGACTCGCAATGTGCGCTAGGTCCATTTGGACCTAATGGACATGAAACATCACTCACACATGTCCATATAACATGAACCACACATGTCCATATCGAGTGGGGAAATGTAGGTGCACCTCTATGAAATCCGGATGCTCCCTCCCTGCATGCGCTGCGGATACCCAATCTATATGTGCTTTGGCGTCGCGCGAGCATCCCTCTTCTCCCTTCGCCCGCGTAGTGTTCACCCCGGGGGACCGTTGTCTACGCTGTTTAGACCACGTACTCCAACATGTACGAAGTGATCGTGTCACGAATAATTTGCTGAAATGTCATGGAACAAGCATGAGGCATTTAAAAATGTAACAGTCTTTTAAGACTGTTATTAAATGCGTGATAGCACAAGCACGACACATTCCAAAGGTTCAAAGTCCCAGGGGGAATATCGGGTGTTAAGAGATGGTCGTCATGGGGGATAAATTTTCGAATATTGTATAAAATTTTCTGTACTAAATTTTTTACTAATTTTTGTCAATAGTTCTCTGATTTCTTCCAATTTTCCTCAATTTCTGCCACCCTTCCCCAATTTGTGCATATTCCTCCAAACTATGACAATTTTGCCTTAGCTTTTTATTAATTTTTGCCAAAAAATTACTGGTATAGGGTTGAGTGCGCAGCCTCAGAGAGGCATCAGGCTACCCTTCCAAGCAGAAACGGAATCAGAGTTTGCATGGTCCAAGCCTAAAGAGGAATAGCGTGTTAATGTTGCTATATTCAAGAAGCTGTTATAACGCCTATATTCTAAATATGGTGATTGGTTTGATAATACTTGCTAATTTCGGTTCGTTTTTTCCACATCATTTTACTGAATATTCAGAAATGAAGTTATTTCTTAGCTAGGTGACATTTTACCCAATCTTTTTCCGTTTGCAATTTTCATTTCTCTTTTTTTGTGACGTCGATTGTCATAACATAATAATTGTCGGGGGGTTTGGTGGGCTACCAAGGCCTCCATGGGCCTAAACCACTCCAAAAATCATAATTTCCCCCGTCCCAACCTAAAAGGCAATTTTTCATAAAATCATTTATTTATTGGTCTTTAATTTTGTAACTTCCAAAATTTCCGATTTTGTTTGTTTCTTTGTTGATTAATTTGCACAATTTCTGTTTATTTGTTTTTAGCTAACCTACTGTTAGCTTGACTGATAATCTCTTGGTTGATTAGTTCGTGTTTTACGGAGTTCTACGTTCCAGAGTGTAAAGAATTAAAGTATTCTATATATATTTAATTAATCTTAAAAGAGTTACATAGCTACCCAAGTATCGCTAACTTGGCGGATTATAGCGTCGGTGTTTTCGTAGTTTTGTACCAGGTAAAGCGAATATTGGAAAGATGCCTTTGAGTCATCTTTACGCTTTTATTATGGCTTTCGGAGAGCACGATGAGCACGGCATAACGGATTATGCGGAGAGTTGTGGCTATACTTCTTGTTTTTTCGAATTTGGCTTTAACTGGATATTTCCTGTTTGAAAGGAGTCTGAAATACTCCAAGCTCTACAATTAAGTCCCTAACTTAACCCGAATACTAGATAACTATAATAATATCCGTATAAAAACTATAATGGCATATAACCCATAAGTGGTAACGTAATAGTTAGTAATGTTACTCTTTATGGAAGCAGCTTGAACGTTGTGAACTGCTTTAAATATCTTGGTAGCGTAATTGATGTTCAAGGGTCGTCGTAAAAGGATATAAAGGTTCACATCACAAAGGCCCAGCTAACTTTCAGTCGTCTTTATTTCGGGTTTATTGCAAACGGCTATAAAATCAAATCAAGTAAGCAGGGCGCATGGAGAAGCAAAATCTGGGGAGTTGTGTTGAAAGCATCGTTGCACGTAACGATGTGACACCGGGTGTCGGAGCTTAATCTTTTTCGATGGCGTGTAGACTCGTGCTTACGCGACGCTCCGAGCCCCAAGCGCTACTATAACACACAAAGCATATAGTTTAGGCCACCAATTAATGTACTAGTAGCTGGGGTGCGCGAGTTCGTGGTCTGGGCGAACCAGTAAAGTGGTGGTAACCGACCTAGTGTCTTCAGTTCCGGGAATGCTCCAACGGCTTTAACAGCTCAGCACCTACCAAAAGAACTTTATTACGATCTTTTCGGGATGCCAATAATAGCCGAATAGTTATAACTATTTACTCAATAATGCCACGCAGTGCCAGTTCGCAGTGAGACCTTCGACAACAAAGTCGATTTCTCCAATTCTCGCAAAACATTGGCTGGAGCGGACAACTGAAGCATTATTTTATTACGTTCAGAGTCGAAATCCCTACGCAATGGCACTCCGTGTTCCGGCAACAGTAACACAATTCTAAATCACAAATATTATACGCCACGTTTGCCAACCGGAAAATCTGTATCCATAATAGTTAAACACCTTCGAACAGTTCTTACACAATCAAACTTTCTTAGCCGTAAGATCGCATAGAAATCCAGACTCATTCGACTCGACACTGTATAGCGAAAAATTCCCAATACAAACAGTTCAGTTTATCCAAGTGCTATACAGGATACTACCTAGATTAACTGACGATGCTTTCCTAAGCCGAGTAAGTCGATAAGCTATCACGAAATAAATTTTAATGCCAATGTTCACTGTTCCGCGTACATACACAACTTTAGTTGGCAACCGGTAATCAATGTACATATGAAGTTATTGACAGAGTTAGTCGCTGATTGAGATATTGCTATGACACGCTGTTAGTAGCCAATAAAGTTAAACCCGAGCAAAACTCGCATAAAGCCGGTAGGACAATGTACCTGTACCCAATGAGCTGCTGAATGCAACTGAATTTAACGCACTCCACTCTTATATTTAGTTTCCATGCACAGCATATGCTAACGATCAAATCGAAATCGTGAAAACTCGCTAACTAGAAAGTTCAGCACCTTTGCTAAACAACACACGAGCCAAACGGTCTGAATGTAAAGCGGTAGCGAAACACGCAGTACTTTTGAAGCTTAGAACAGGCAGAACATTAATAGCTATCTTTTCCACAAAATTAATCATCCTGTACTCATAATCTGAACCAAAAATTCAAAATCGACAACTGTCTATCGCAAGAACACTATGTATTAAATTTAAACGAAAACTCATTGTACACGCTGTAGGCACTAGCTAGGTCGTCCAATTCGAATTAATTTTAAAACATAACCGTTAATAATAATAATGAATTCGTCGATATTCAAACGCAACCGCTAGCGAATTAAAAATTAACACTATATGCATTAGAACGACACGTAACTGTAATAACGGTGACGCAGCTGCATGGCGCAACTTCCTAACACCATGCCCATACGACCCCGGCTATCATAACCTCAAGGGTGGACCCTAAGTTTTGAATTTTACCAACTTTTCTTGGTCAGACCCAAGAAGTTACGGAGCTTAGCAGGCCGCAGGCGCGCTTCACGGGATGTGTTCGGACCCCGCCCGATTGGTTGCGCACGTGTCTAGTATCGGGGTATGATTGCTGAGGTCCCCCAGGAAGGTTGAAATCGAAACCTGCTCTCAGGTCATAATGTCAAACCAATATTCCCTGTCCTAGTCTAATGGAAGTTGTTTTGTCTAGCGAAATTTAAAGTAAAATGCGCGATAAGTTTGATTTGGCTATGTAAATTTTGAATTCCACTGAGTTTATCCTTAGCTGAACACTTTATCCGTTGTAGCCACATGGCCCCCACAGGATTCCGACATTCCCTGAAAGTTTAACGTCGGACAATCTAATCGGTATCCTAATAACTTATTTATCCGTATTGAGTAATAACGTTTTCCTAGTAAATTTTATCCCTATTTGCGTGTGCTGATTTCATGAGCGAAGTCGGTTGACAAATAGGGTGGACCACTCTCGCTACAATTCCGAAATTTTCATACTCAAATACTGGGGGCGAACTGCACGTGTCAGGGCTTGGAGTATTCCCCTCGACAAGCCGTGGCACGCAGAGTTGGCCCGTCCGTTTGAACGTCCTTATTGCGCTAGTAGATCAACAACACAACACACGCCAAGTGATTGTCAAGAGTTTATTAAAAATCATGTACAAAATCGGTTAACAAAGGACATTTAGTGAGATAGGTGCGTAAGTACAAACTACGGCAGTCCTAACCTACCCGCCCGAACAGTTGTTCCCCTGTCCAGTACAAAAGAGGAAGGGGTGGCGCGAGCGAAGTCGTTCCCGGTAGTACCGGACCAGAATCTAGATACCCGAGGCGTTCCACGTCGAACGTTAACTAAGTCAGCTGTCGCTCGGGCTATGCGTCTGGCGTGCTTCGAAGTTCGCCCCTAACCGCGCGCGGCGGTGCATGCACTTCGAGAACTATACGGGGAAGAGAACGGATTGGTTACAGCATGGACAGGGCATGAATTCGGGTACGGGGAAAACGTAGGCCTGCCATACAAGATAAAATCTGTAGCATTAGAAAAAGGGAAATCAACTATGGTACAGATTATTGCATTGTTAGGGCAAGCGATTACCTACAACCGTCAACGAGTATAAGCTACTAATCCTGTTTCAGCCAACGAGACACCTTCATCGCCGTCAGATGCAGATGTTAAAACGCTGTCAGCGTGCATCGCCCGTCCTACAAATGTTGCCTGGCGTTCCTAGCAAGTCACTCATTTCACTCCGTCCTACGGCCAGGTTCTTCTCTAGTTCTCCTATAGCCGTTGTCTCCGCCATTTGAGAAGTTCAACCGGGAGTTCGATTATCCTGAGTCCTAATGGTCTGTAATCGGTAGGCTGGTAGCAATGCGGTTGACTTTAGTGGCGAAGCATCACTTGAACTGCGTTATGTCGGCGAGGGAACAGAGTTTTGCTCATTTGAACGGTCGCCCCTGGTCATTATTTCGACAACCTAAGTAGTCGGGGCAGGGGCGGTTGTCGCCTCTAGCGATTTCCTAAGCGACCGAGGCCGTGTTTCAACGGTTTTGACGGACTGCCATGCCCGTCCTACAACTGGAACTCGTTTCGCTAGGGGTGGGTTCGTCACTTTTCCTTTGGGGTTGTTTTGGTTGGTTCCTTTCTTTCCTTCCTTTACTTTGTTTCTTTGGTTTCTTTGTTTCCTTGGTCGTTTTTCTTTGCTTTGCCGTCCTCTCTCTATCGTGCTCGTTTCAGTGTCCTAGTACACTGCACGCATCGAAAGTGTACAGTGTCTCAACTGTACTATCGAAAACGTACAGTTGAGTTATCATTAAAATTTTAATGAAATTTGTCAGAACTCGATAGTCGAGTGGTTAGTACTGAGATTTCTGCAGCGGGCTTAATTTCCCCGTGCAGGATCGAAACTCAACAAGGGAAAATGAAAAAGGAGAGAGAGGAAAACAGCAAAAATCAAAGCGAGGGCACACATAGTACATAGCCTAGCGGGAAACCCGTGGTAAAATAGAAAATTGCTTAAACTCAGCGATCAAGTCGCTCCAAAAAGAAAACGGGGTTTTGCACTTGCTCGGTCTGAGGTCAAAACGATTCGCGAGAGGTCGGGATCTTGTCTTTGCTACTAAGTGGGTCTAGTGATTTTGTTTTAAACCTGGAACATCTTAGCGAGCCTTTGAAAACGGGTACGGCGGCCGCTTGAGGCGTCTAGCCGTGCAGCTGGTTTATTTTAGTGGGTGGGCGTTTCCTATAGATTAACCACGGGTGTACGTGGTACTAAACTTTAGTAAAATTTGCTAGTAGCCTGGCCAGGGCGATTTTGAGGCAATCGTTTTAAAGCCGTATCCGAGGGAATATCCTGACAAATGGTATCGTAGGGTTGACATGGACTCGAGCAGTCCGGGGTTAATTCCTATTCAATGTTAGTAATGAGCTCTTCATAGTGTACAAACCGGAAACAGGCAAATCGTACCAACTACACGCATAGTCGCTCCTGGTGGAGTGCCAACACCTTACGCTCACGCTGAAATCACTTAGAATTTGTTTGGTCTTTTATATTCCCCAAATTCGCTTAACTCAAGCTGATAAACGAAATTTTGAGGGCTTCCTAAAGCCCGACAGAGGCTAGTCCTCTGTCCCTAACTGCAAAATCAGTCCGAGCTCAAGCAGCGGCATGAGCGTCGAACAGTCCACTAAGCTGAAAATTTGTAAACCATAAATATGAGCAGAAACAAAGAAAAATGCAAATCCCTATGGTTCGATGGTAAAATTTTACCGTGGTCAGCTCAGGGAAATTCTACGGCCCTAACTCACAGGTAAGAAGTCATGGAAAACATGGACGAGAGGCGTCCATCATTGGTTTGCCCTACCTATGACCACGGGGAATCAGATCTACTTCGACTTTGTTGTCCCCAACTTAACACCTTCCGTGCATTCGCTCAGGATGCCCAAAACGAAACTCGACTGAAGGAGGTTTGTCAAGAAACTTGAAAGGTAGAATAAGCTAGCAGGTAAAGCGGAACGTCCACTAACGGACGGGGATGTCAACTGTTGCTATCAAAATTTTATTTTGATGAACGGTCTATTACAACCACAAATGGGGAAAATAAACCCCCATGCGCTTGACTCTCATCCCGACTTACTAAGTTCGATCCGGGACAGCGATTGCTAGTCCCCTTCCGTGAGGCGAAGGGCGCCTACACGGGTCCTCCGACGTCGAATCCCGTTCCAAACCAAGAAAGCAAAAACACAAGAAAGCCAAAAGCTGAGGCAAAACCATGTAATAAAACTAATGCGTCGGAGCCGGTCAGTAGAGTCGACCGAACTCCGCGCTGTCGAAGTCGAACTGATTCCAAGAGACGACGTGGTAGTTGTCGCTTCAAAATTTTCTGCTATGTTGAAAGATAGCGATTTTGTCGCTATCCAATCGGAGAAGCTCTTTTGACGCCCTCTTTTTCGAGTTCAAACCCGGGCGCCCAATCGAAAAATTCCCCGAATTTTATTTTTGACAGCTATCGTAAACCCCGTGTCCCCTTTAGAGAGAGTCGGCTTCAATCGAAATCGCCGACATCAAATTTGAACCTTCCGATTACTCGGAGGTCGACCATCTGTGCTTTTCAGCTTAAATTCTAACGTAACTTTCAAAAGTTATGTCAAGAATAGATCTGAAGATCATTACTCAGATCTCTTAAACCTATTACCTAATCCTAAATCGAGTGTTATTCCCCCCAACTGTTCCACGAAATGGTTGACTAACCCGTCAGATTTAAAATTTTAAAAGCATAATCGAATTAAGCTGGAAATCTGTCCTCGTTTCGGGGCAGATTCGTCTTCTAGTCCCCATCCATCAAATTTCCTCAGCTAACTCGCCGACTTAAAACCAAATTTCTGCTATTTAGCGAGTTAGCTGCCTCATCCATCACTTAATTAAGCTTGTTTGGGAGGGCATCTGGGGCTAAATTTTGTCATGGGCATGGATAAACGTGCAAACATTGCACGTTTATATGTTGGCTTACAAGATAAAGCCAAACATTCCTAGCATTCCTAGCATCCTTAGCTGCGTTTCAAATATCCCGACAGGACGTCTTCAGGCGTCTCGAAGGGGGGAGCCTAAGAGGGAATGAGCTCATTTCGCGGTCGTGGGTGCAGCCCATTCCGATGTATCTGTTAACCTATCGGGGGTCCCATTCAGGAACTCCCAGGACCCATGGGAGGGCCCTAAACCTACCCCCCGTCTTTCCTAATCCTATGTGTCCAGTCCGTCCGTAAAACTCACGAATTTAGTAGAATTTTATACGTCCTGTCCTTGTTCGTCCTATTTTTTGTGTCGTCCTACGTATTACATATATATATATATATATACATATACCTATTTTATCCATATATACATACACATACACATACACTACTCATGAGCACACATTACACATGAGACACACAGACGACCTGAGCGACAGAAAGGTCGCTCGAGTCCACGCTAGAAACATGCAGAACCACAACAACAACAATAACAACAACAGCACAGCGACAACGACA